>JAXCMG010000110.1:736436-756032 GCA_034642415.1 Podarcis siculus
AGCCTGGCAAGCGGTTTCCCTAGGAACGCATTAATTGATTTTCAATGCATTCCTATGGGAAACCGTGCTTCGCAAGACGAAAAACTCGCAAGAAGAAAAAACTTGCGGAACGAATTAATTTCGTCTTGCGAGGCACCACTGTACAAATAAATAAAAATATAATTATAATAATGATCACTTCAATGGGCAGTGAAGGTCTAACTCTGAAATTCAGAAAGCCTACATGCGTACAAAATTAAGTGCAGTCTAAGATAAGCCATCATGCAGAAGATTTAGCGTTTTATCGAACGCTACCTGAGTGGTGTTCAACTTACACAATGGGACTTTCACTTCCTTTCCTTTCCCCAAGCCCCTCCCTCCCCAGATCAGCTCTGAGGGTCAACAATCTTCTGGAGCAGATTTTGAGGGTGTGTAGGGGGGTGCAGGGGAGTGGAGTGGGAGGAGGAAGCTCCATTGTATGAGCAGCACAGCAGCGATGGATAAAACTCTCAGGTTCCAGGGCCTGACACCTATTACATATTCAGCAGCGATATGGATTTATCTACTGTTTTGGCTGAGAAAGTGACCTCAACGCACACATTTAGGACATGCTGCCTTCATTTAGGGAGGAGCGAAGAAGCGGATGGGTGCACCCCATTCTTTATTCCTGCACTTCAGAATCCATTCAAAGGGAACAGAAACAGCTCATCTTGCAACCCAAGCACAACATCTATCCAACCTGGTTTGAACATCTGTAGTGCCGAGCTCTACAAAGAGGTTTGTTTCACTTATTTAGCAGCCCTTCCAGGCAGGAAGCTGCTAGCAGCCAGCCTACAGGCTTAAACAGGTCATGGCCCACCATGCTGAGGCAGAAGGCAAGGTTAGTTTTAACTGACCATACGATTCCTGGGTTATACCTGGGCCAAGTTATCTAGCATCCAGAACGGTTTGCAACTAATGGTGCATAGAGGCCAGTTTAGCTGAGATAGTTACAAAATGAAAATATGTGATGTAGAGTGGAAAGGAAGGTTAATGTCAAAGGCTGCAACTTTCAGATTGAGGTAGTTTTTACTGCTGTGAAATACATCACAGGAACATGAGGGCAAGCTAACATGCAAGTGGCTGTCACACACAGCAGACTCTGGACCTGTGACAATTCCCTGGCTCCCCACACCCTAGAACGTACCAGTTATAGTCAAACCAGGATGCATAGCTGGGGATAATGATGTGATTTGTCTGTTCTGTGACATTGTCCTCTCCGGTATCTATTGAGCGGCTCTGGTCACCTTTGTTGGGATCTTCGTCTTCCTGCAGGAGGAAGGATATAGAGTTGTTTGGGAGGTCAGCTATTGGCTGTGCAGACCACAAAAAAGTTCAAAAGGCCATAGTGATGTCAGGGAGCAGCGGTGGGAAACGTTTTCTGGCCACAAGGCCAAATCTTGAAACTTCTCAACTGCTGGAGGGCCCAATTTGGCAGGCGGGCAGGGTTACCCACCTGACATCACAGTGACATCAAGTAAAGCTGCACTTTAGTTCATTTTTACTCATTCTTCTCTAAACGAAGACCTAGCAGTTTACCTTTCCTCCCGTGGCGACCGTCTCCTCATCCTGCTCATCTGCAAAATAAATGAGCAGAGAGAAATAAACACGACGGCACAACTAACGATCCTTTACACTTTGTGCCTCCCAGATGTTTTGGACTACAACTCCCATCAGCCCTAGCACCCCACAGCCATGTTGGCTAAGGCTGCTGGGAGTTGCAGCCCGAAACCCTTGGGGGGCGCCTGGTCAAGGAAGGCTGCCTCAACGGGGCAATACCTGTAGCAAGAACAAAAGAAAAATATGCACAAGCCATTGCTAGAGAAGTCATGTGACTTGGCAAACATTGAGCCCATCACAGAAGAAAAGGAGCACGGGTGTATTCCATAAGGGGCAGTAAAAGGGCACTCGCTTAAGCAGCAGCCTTGTATTATTATCTGAAGTGTCTCCACCCCATCGTTCTACCCAGACACAGAGGTCCATCTCCGAGGGCCTTCTGGCGGTTCCCTCACTGCAAGAAGCCAAGTTACAGGGAACCAGACAGAGTTCGATAGTGGCGCCCGCCCTGTGGAACGCCCTCCCACCAAAAGCCAAAGAGAACAACTACTACCAGACTTTTAGAAGACATCTGAAGGCAGCCCTGTTTAGGGAAGCTTTTAATGTTTGATGCATTACTGTATTTTAATATTTTGTTGGAAGCCACCCAGAGTGGTTGGGGAAGCCCAGCCAGATGGGCACGGTATAAATAATTTTTTCTTATTATTATTATTCTCCTGCATTTATTTATATCCCACCTTTTTCCCAGACTGGGAAAGGGGCCTGTGGCATGGGACTCAGGGGTCCAACTCACCCCCATCATGCCTGTTCCTGCTTTAGCTGGGAGTGGCCCTTCTCCTGCCCATTGTAAGGCTCAGTGGCCCTGTGGGGAAGAGAGGAGGGATGCCCAGGGGAGTGTCTGCTGGGACCATCACTGGGCACCAGTTTTTCCACCTGCCTTGGTCCATTCCCCTGACCTTAGTAAGGTAAAGATGCTGCCTAAGTATCCTTGATTCCCCTTAACGTTTTTGTTGTGCATTGTTTTAAAACACTGTTGGAATATATTGAATTGGTATCATTTGTATTTGCATTTCTGTATTTCTATGTATCTGTTTTTTCCTGAGAACCACCTTGAGAGCCCTCTTGATTGTAAAGCATAATATAAATAATCAGTGACGTAAAAAAGCGAGTCAGAGGCTATTGAACTCCTGGCCTATAAAGCCCTACTTGGCCTTGACCCACCATGTCTCACTCCATATGAGACCATTAAGACCAGTAAGAGAGGCTCCTACTTGGGGTTCCTTCCCACCTAAAGGAAAAAAAAGCTGGGAAGCAATAAAAGCTTTTTGCCAGTTACAGCCACAAATCTATCACTACCTTGCTTGGAAAAGCATGCTTCATCCTGCAAACATTTACGAAAATAATCTAAGACATTATTTTATTTTTAACCCATGAAATTACAAAAAAGATTGGGACTCACACTGTTTCAAATGCATTTAACAAATAGCCAGTTTCATTTGTGAGACTGTGATTTGTAACTGTCAGAAAAATTGTGAAGGTTCAGTTAACACTAGTGGCATTGTCTCGAAGAAATGTGAGCTTCCCTGAACATTGTTTTAGTAGGGCAGGATATAAAAAGACTTGCCATGGCACTGTCAGCTATTTTAGTGAAGAATCACCCTTCCCCTACCTACAGAGATAATTTTAAATGCCTGGGGCAGTTTTAAAAATAATAATCGTCTGGCAGCCTTTTGGAGGCTTCTCCCCTCTGCATCCTTCTTTAGAATGAGAGCCCTCCAGAGAGTAAGAATAAGCCTCTACCGAAAATTGCTCTTACACACACCCCTGGAACGGGCTGAGTTACAAAGCAAATATAGTTGCCAGCCTCAAAGAAGAGGGGGAAAAATCCATCATTTAAAAGAACCAACCAAAGAACTTACCAAGGTCTGCTACTGTTCCTCCTTTCACAGGAGTGTTTTCACTATCTTTCTTTGGATTTACTGCAAAAATTAAACAAGATTGAGAACGTCAGGCTGTGCCTTCTCTGCAGTAACACTGCATGGGTTGTTACATTATGCAAAGGTAGCCTAGCCACCTCTTCACTCTCCCCACCAGCAATCATATGGTTATGAACCGCATTTTCTCATTATCTTGCTTTGCACACAATGAGCCCCCATCCCAAGCTAACAAGCTTCCTTTGCATTTGTTGGTGAATTACACGTGATAAATAAAGAACTCAAGGTTAGGCTGGGCAAGGTTAGGATGAAAGGCAGTGAGCAGTTCATTAGGATCATCCAGTTATGTTTCTCATTAAAAAAACCCTCATGAGCAAAGACTAGGACTGGCTGCATGTAAGTTGAGGCCAGATGACCAAGGCCTCCTGATCAAAGCCCAGCTGACTGACTTGCTACTCTACAAACAGCAATTTTGAAGGACGCTGTCCTACTACCTTAACACTTGATGGAAGAACCATCAAGCCTTTCTATTCAGACTTGCTATAAGTAGTTATTTCGAAAAGCAGGTCCTTGCCTGGAACACCAAGTCACTGTTACAGCTGAGTCTTACTTTCCCAGGCTTTTAAGACAGAGAACACTGAAAATCTTTGCCCAATAACAAGAACCAAAAGAAGGGGCCAGTTGCTGGACCTGGCCAAAGAACCATCTAGTTCAGCATTGTTTTCTCACAATGGCCAAGCAGATCATCGCAAGCAGGACCTGAGAGCAACAGCACTCTCTCCACCTCTGATTCCCACAGTACAGCTAGAAGTTACTTATTTCATAAAACTGATACACTGCTTGATTATTATAAACTCACAAAGTGGTTTACGAAAAAGATAAAGCAATACAATTATCTATAAGAAGAATTATTAATAATTAGACTTCCAAAAAGTTAAAATAACAATAAACTAAAAACAGATTAAAATCTGCATAAACATAAGCCACCATGATGAGTAGCCAATTATAATTATCCACCCAGATACTGTGTAGGACTTCCTGAACATCAAAGCAGCAGAAATATGAGATGATTGGACCCTTACTGAACTTGAAGCATGGGTACCCCCAACAAAAATTTTAAAAATTCGGCAAAATATTTGGATTTTATGATATGTATTGGTATAATTCAGATTAACTAATGTGATATGATTGGATTGTTAAATGGAAAACTTAATAACTTTTTTTTTAATATAAAAAAGATACTGTGTAGGACTTCCAAGACACAACTGGGAGATTTGCTTCAACAATAGACCTTCCTTGTTTTGTGGCTTGAGACTGAAGTGCCCACGCAATGGGGAGTAAGTAAGCTGCACTGTAGACATCAGCATTGCCTTTGTGCCTTGCCGCTCCTTTGCCAGCCTAATGAAACACTTCTAAAATTTCATGCTCAAGGCCTGTCAAGTGGGAGACCTGCAAGTGCACAGCCGAGGTGTTAGAATAAAACACAGTAGTGATGGGGGGGAAACAGAAGCCACTTCCTTGTTCCAGCTTTGCAGGAGAAGACTGGCCAATAAACGTGGATGCAAGATTCCTGCACCTGGATTTGTGCATTCACAGCTTGCTACATTTAACGGTTTACTTTGCTGATCTGTCCACCGCAGTTCAGAAGAGGATGACAGGCACCACGCCTGCTGCAAGCAAGCCAAGAGGGCACTGCTGTCAGTTTGCAGGCAACACTGATTTGCGTTCTCGCAAGGGTCCTTTGTGAGTAACCGCGGCGAGCCATTATTCTTACACATTCTGCAAATTACTCTCTTGCCCAGTGCTGAAAATGTTACTTTTTGCCCAATGCTTCTCATGTTTCTGACAGTCATCTGTCTAGCGCAGCCTCTGGTGCCTTGTCTACATCTTGTGCTAAACATGATGATGGTAGATAAGGAACAGAGCCTTCCAATAACTGATCAGGCAGCTTCAGCTCCAGATCAGCAGAGTATTATGGCAGTATATCTTTTAAGCACACATTTTGCTGAGGAAACACACTCCTCTTTCCAACAGCTAAAAATGTACACAAAGCGAGCTCTGAAGGGGCTTATTCAAGATCAAAATACAGACTAGATATTTTCGATGCTCCGAAGCAATGGAAACCAAATGCGCTTCCACAATATATTCAGGGGAAAACAAACATTTATGCTGGCAGCTGGGGATTTATCCATTGGGAGTGAGGGAAAAGATATCTGGGTAGTGGAGCTGATCACATAACTGTGAGCCAATTACGGTCTGCAAACACAGACAAAAGAGGCAGTTTTAGAAGGAAGGAGGAAGTTCTGGATAGGAGAAGAATGTCTGGCTTGCTTCAGGAGGATGGAGAGACGAAAGAATGGAAGCACTAGAGGTTGAGCCACCTCTTTTGCAGGTCAACTCCAGCAGGGGCTTGAACACATCGCCTTAAGACTTTTAACATGATCAATTGTTTTCACAAAGGGAAGCAAAGATTGGCCTTTAATTCTTGGGGCAGGGGGGACCCTAAGAAAACAGGAAATTCCTAAATCATGCTCACATCACACTGAGTTCCGGATTGGAAACACACTCTCTCCCTTCCGCTTTGAATGCAGGAGAGGTGCAAAGAGCTTCTCTCTGTGAGTAAGCCTGATGTGTGCGCCATTGTAGCAGTGTTTGAAACTCCCACTGTTTAAAACTGCAGAGTGGAAGGAAAGGAGGACCTTTTTCTTCGTCCCCACTTCCAGCTACCCTCTGAAGACTGGAGAAGAGACCCTCTTAAGAATATTAGGGGGGTGGGCAGTGGAAGGACTAGACTATGTGAAAAATGAATGTAATATTCATTTTCAGCTTTGTATTCTTGTTATAAAAAAGTGCGCCTAGACATTCTGTTGTTGCACCTGTAACCTAGGTTTAAGGTGCCATTTAGCTCCTAGTTTTCATATCTGTTTCTAACACTGCGTTGGAGAGATATCTCTGCACGCATGGCAAGAATGTGTTGTGCTCTGCAAGAGCAGTCACTCAGACCCAGGTTTTATGCAAAAAATCCAGTTCAGTTCCATCAAGATTACCCACCATCAGCATCAACAAACAAGACATGGCAAAAGCTCAGTCATGGGGAGACAGCTCAGTCATGGGGCAAGTATCTGGAACACTGTACCATTTTTAGGAAGTACCACTTCTTCTATGTTAGGCACAGGGGTTGGATCCTCCATGTCCTTGGTAAGATCTTCTTGCTCGTCTTCTTCCTTTTGCCCTCGCCTTTTCCCATATAGGCTTGCTTGCCTGCGACAAATTAAGCACAAACAACAAGTCACCTAATGCTTTCCTAACATATGGCTGCATCGGCTACATTCTGTACTACTGTGATACGGCATATTAAAAGTATGGGCAGAGCCCATGTATCTGTAAGAAACTTCTGAGCAGTGCTATTCACTAGGTGAAAAGAAACCACAATATTTCTGGCTGGATGGCCATCTGTCATGGATGCTTTAGTTGAGAATCCTGCTTAGCAGCGGGTTGGACTAAGGTACTGGGTACCTTGGGACACGGGGGAAGCTGTGGTCTAAACCACAGAGCCTAGGGCTTGCCGATCAGAAGGTCAGCGGTTCGAATCCCTGAGACGGGGTGAGCTCCCATTGCTTGGTCCCAGCTCCTGCCAACCTAGCAGTTCGAAAGCACGTCAAGTGCAAGTAGATAAATAGGTACCGCTCTAGCGGGAAGGTAAACGGCGTTTCCATGCGCTGCTCTGGTTCGCCAGAAGCGGCTTAGTTGTGCTGGCCACATGACCCAGAAGTTGTACGCCGGCTCCCTCTGCCAATAAAGCGAGATGAGCGCCACAACTCCAGAGTCGGTCATGACTGGACCTAACGGTCAGGGGTCCCTTTACCTATACCTGGTACCTTAGGAGTATCTTCCAACTCCAACGAATTTCTAACTAATATTCTGAAGCTAACAGTATTAATTTTGTAGCGGTGTGACTCTCTGGGACTAGATACATATGCCCTGCAGAAATTAGTGATTACAGGCAAATGCGTTCTTCTCCATTTGTGGCATAGGGTTTTAGGAGATATGGAATTGGGGGTAAGTCTAATTGTAATAAGGAAAGGAGGGGTAGACATTTATGGCCTCCTTTCTTCCAAGCTTCTCTGCCCACCCACTGAGCCGCAATTGAGCCTTTTTAATGTCGTCAGTCCAGAACAGACCATTAATCATTCATAATATAATCTTAAGTGGCAGATCTGGTGTGTATATCAGAGACGTGGTTTGAAGGCCCAAGAGAGTCTGTCTGAATGCAGCTATTCCTGATACAAGGTCACTGAAAAGGAAGTGTGGGGCCCTACTAAGGAGATGGTCATGCTTAGCAGGGGCTCAGTCTAAGGCAGGGCCCATTTTGCGTGTGTACACATAGTACAGGAAATCAGGACAGAGTAAGGACTCTGCTTCAACCCACCATGAACAAGCGAAGATTAATTCACTAGACTGGATCTTTAGTGAAGAGCCCGGCTTTCAGAACTTCAGGAATTCATTTCTGGAGAAAGCTGTTATCCTAATCAATAATGCTTCCTTTTAAAAAATTATATACACTATGATGCTGTTCAACTGTTTTGTGGGTTGAAGCAGATTCCATATTTGTGGGGGGTGTGGCAGAAAAGTCACACATAAATTTCAAATATGAATAATGTGTGCAATAGCTTAGGCTCATACAAGGAAGAAAACAGTTGTCTTTTTTACGTTCAACAACCGCACAGACAACTGTATTAACGAACAGAGTTACATCAGGACAGACTTTGCCATATTGAGAAGTAAATTTGCTTATTAATGGTCTCCGCATGTCAACTGTGAGGCGCTCATTAGATTGGAAGTAATGACTGCGTCAAGTTTTCTTCTACTGGCAGGAGGTACATTCCCCTTGGATGATCAAGGAATGAAGCTCAATGTGCAGCATTAAACATTCATGGACTCAAGGAGACGGCATCTTAGCAGGCCGCTGTAAATGTGGAGTTGAGCCGAGCTGCTGGCTCATCTCTCTCTCCCTCAAATATTTCAGAAATAAATTATTGTAAACTGCAGGAGCTGCAGACTACTCACCCCTTCTTTCCAGCTTTCTTCCTCGATTCTGCTGGGGTGGGAGGAGGTGGCGGTGACGGGGAGTGCCGCCGTTTTCTGGCACCTGTGGCTGCCTTCCTATCTCTCCGTTCAGGGCTATGGACTGGCTGTCATGAGGGGGGGGAAAGGTCATCAGTGATAGGCATAACCTGTCCAGAACTAAGATGCACTCTGCTACCTACCAGAGCCTAGCACTGTCAGTTTTTGCTTGGTAAGATTTCAGGGAGAGGCTGCCAACTACTTAAGGGTACTACTACCCAGCCCTTCAAAGATGCACTGCAAAAATCCACTTAAGGAAACAAGGTAGGCTAAAACTTCAACATATGAACTGCTGCATGTAAAAACTGACACATCACACACACACACATACATACAGCCCATGGAAATAACTAGTCAAGGGGATTCAAGCAAAGTTAACAGGTCTAAAAACCTCTCTTGGCTCCAGCAGACGAGAAGATGGGAAATAGATGGGCCTGTGGAAGGTCAACAGAACTGGTCCCTGGCTCCTCCCAAGCAAGCTTGTTCACTTGCCATTTCAAGGAAAATTTGAGTCATAGAACTAAGTCCCACACTAATTTCCAGAAGAATACTGTCATTTCTTCGAGAACCAGACAATCGGCTTAGGTATAGCAGCAGAGTAAAACGAAAGAACACCCAACTAATGCCGTTATTGTACATTACATCCATCATATGAAATAGGTAATCTTACTTCTTCGTTTTTCATATAGATACGCTGGCGAAAGCTGACCAACTTCTTGTTCTCATCTACTTCATAATCTTCTTCATTCATCCATTCATTGAATACATCTGTGTCCAAAATCCACTTAGCATGAACCTGCAAAAGCAAGTGCGACAACACACAGGCACAGAGTGCATTTCAGACAGTCTCCTCTCATTTTGAAAACACGTTACAAAAATTATTGCAATCCACTATGTGAACAACTGCAGCAAGCGAGAAAGTCAGAACTTACTTCCACATTAATTTTTATTTGTCAGAATTTGTAAACTGCTCTGCATTCAGAGAATACCCAAGTAGTACACAGGAACAGAACACAAAACAGAGCAAAAAAGCATTCCAACACAAAAACCACCAAGAATGAAGAACTGCAAAAGAGAGACTAAAATAATGACAATAATTTTATTGTTTATATGCTGCCTGTCTGAATGAGTTGCCCCAGCAGTTCTGGGTAGCTTCCAACAATGTACAGTTGCCTTCCAGGGGTACAGAGACAAGCTATTCATGTAGGTCTTAAACTGAGTCTGCAAAAGCAACCGTTGAAATAATCTCCAGGAGCAGAGCTGAGAAACATTCCCATGGTGGAAGTTGGAGCCCAGCAATATCTGGAGTCCAGCAAGTTAGCCACTCCCAGTATACAAGGTATGTTCATGAGATTTAGCTTGGCCTTCGCCAGCCTGGTGTCCTCCAGATATTTTGGTGGCTGTGCTGGCTGGGGCTCAAGAGTCATGTAGACCAAAACAGCCCAGCATATTCAGTTCATAGCCAGAGAGGGGTCAACAAAAGGCAAGTGGAAGCAGCACCCACCTCTGTACAACTTGCCAGCCCAAAACTTTAAAAAGCTGAAATTTGAAACGGGTTCTTTTGCTTTTGTTTCAACAAGGTTAGAGTTCAGGAGCATCTTATGTGGCACTAGAGTCCTGAGCCCAGTCTTTCCAGCCCACTGACACAGCTCTCCTCTGTTCCTTCACCTTAATTCTCATCACGTAATACTATTATTCTGCTGACTGCAGGAAAATGAATTAATGAATCCGGGAATAATGTTTCATGTTGTCACACAAGTACAGCAATTATCTGAAAAGAAGCAGTTCTATTGAAACAATTTCCTTATTTTTCTCTCTCAACGAATGAAAACAGCCTCCACTCACAACTACGGCACACAGGCCTCTAATCATTCTGAAAGAAGAAATAAGGCTGCCAGTGTTGTACTGCCTCTAAGTTCAACAGACTCCAGAAATTACGAACCTTGTCATCATTAGCATGAACTCCAAGCCTTTAATCAAACAGACCTCCTTTGCCCTAACAAGTTCTCATTTCCAGCACTAGGGCTTTTTAATGATACATTGGCCCTTAAAAACAAAAGGCCCTTGCAATACAATAACAAACATTTAATCTGGTTAATGAAATCGTTTACGAAGGACCATTCCTGTGCTGTGGTAATCGGATAACCTGTGCTGGGAGCTGAAGTCCAGGCAAACCCCTCCTGCCTTACTCTGGGGGCTTATCTCTGCCAGGAGAGATGAGAGCCACCCACTGCATTGCTTAAATAAATAAAAAATTCTCATTTAATTTTTAAACAATTTGCAGCATCGAAGAGCTCAATTCTAAACAGCTTCTTTCTGCAGTTTCAATATATTTATTTCATGAAATTTATATACAGCTTAATTGTAAAAAAACAGAAACACCTCAAAGCAGTTTACATGTGTCTTTATTATTTTATAATGTAGTCTTAAAATATTGGTTTTGGGTTTTTTTATACAGTGGTACCTTGGGTTAAGTATTTAATTCGTTCCAGAGGTCCATTCTTAACCTGAAACTGTTCTTAACCTGAAGCACCACTTTAGCTAATGGGGCCTCCTGCTGTTGCCGGGCCGCCGGAGCACGATTTCTGTTCTCATCCTGAAGCAAAGTTCTTAACCTGAAGCACTATTTCTGGGTTAGCGGAGTCTGTAACCTGAAGCGTATGTAACCTGAAGCGTATGTAACCCGAGGTACCACTGTACTATTTGAACACCACTTGAAGTGTTTATGTTTTTAAGGAACACCTTAATAAGTAAATAAAGGGAGCTTTTCCTGCTACCATGGGAAGAATTAGTTTGGTTTAGTAAGACAAGTGCTTTTTCTATTGCTATTCTAGACTTACTGCTTGCCCTCTTTCGTACTTTGCATGTGTGAAACAACACGCTGCATTCTTTCAAATACCATTTCCCTCTGGGAACGGAAGGCTGTGAAATTACGTCAGCGCAATTTCGGGAAGAGCACACACTCACCTTCCACGGCTTCTCTGGAATTGGAGGGTCTTCGATTTCGGCATCTATATCAGTAGCATGAACCCAAGTGTCATAGCTATAAAGGAAAATCAAAAGCAAGAATGTGAACTCATTCCCTCAGGTAGTTTCATTATGGTAGCACTGCCATAATAAAAGCATCCAGTGATTAAGCATCACACTCATTGTAAAAGAAAGAAAGAAAGGAAGGAAGGAAGGAAGGAAGGAAGGAAGGAAGGAAGGAAGGAAGGAAGAGAAAGAAAGCCTTTTAAAAGACATGGTATACTGAAAGCTGGGGGAAAGTGTTGAAATAAGTGTAATGAAAAGCAGATCTGGTGGCAAAACATATCTTTGGGCAAGGCAGTAGACACAGCAGTTGAGCAAAAGGAGCCCTCAGCTACCATTTCAATGGAACAGCTGCTCAACACCTTAAAGAGCCCAGCATTTATTTATTTCTACAAGAATTATGCCACTTAATAGAATCTAATCAGATTAAAAGAAAAACAACACAACACAATTCAACATTTCCTAAAAACTATTAATAAAAACACGATAAAAACAAAGCAATTGCAAGGCAAAGGCTGCAACAGTTGACCCAAAACAACATAATGTTTGTTTATGAAAGGATGTGGACAGTGTAACAGATGGCAGTTTCCAGCCAGTTACGAGGAAGGAATATATTATGGATTTTTGGTGTGGGTTACGTGTTTCTCAAGATCACCATATCTGCTTCTCTCAGCAGAAGATGGTGCAGACATAATGTCAAAACGTCACATGTGGTTTGTTGCACTGCCTGAACCAACAATCACGGGGGACAAAACTATGGCTTGCAAACAGCCGTCAAAACAGGATCTGAACCACAGTCTGAAGACAGCCTAAATAGGATGGTTTAGGAAAACGGCAGTTTGTTATGCGGGACTGCACTGAGGGGCTGCTATTTAGGAGAGCATCTATGAATTATCAAGGGAGGTAAGGGGAAAGGAAACCACACAAACTGGAGTTTGCCTGTCTATTTGGAAGGGAAAATATGGTTTAGGGTCTATTCTACGGTTAGGGAAAGCCATGGTTTGGTGTTACTTCTGAACCAATCCTGTATTATCAAGGTGAGGATATTTCATGTATCTAATGATGGATGGTCTTTTATAGGGGTCACAGCAGCAGTGCTCTTGGACAAACATCCGTGCAGGCAGCCACCTTGGATTTCAAATGGTAGGGACGGAATGTATCCCTCCCACCAGATAAGCAAGGGGCAATACTTTTGAAAAATGGGTGCCGGCACTTCAACCCTTGTCATTACCTGTCTGGGTAATAGCCCCAATGCACAAGAACTTGCTTGTCTTTCTTCATTACAGGTCTTAGCCACTCTTCTGCAAAAGGGAAAAAAATAAAATGCCATCAGGGTCAGAAAGTGATCCAGCTTTAACACCGTTCCAGTTTCACAAGCTTGGAAACATTCACTTTTGTCATCCCAAAGGGAAGAGTTCGCAAGAGGCTGGGTTGGAGATTCATTTTCTTAATGGAATGTCCATCTACAAAGGGCTCACACTAAGAAGCAAAGGTAGAGTTGGAAGGTAACCGCTGCTCAGATTGGCTCAGTTCTCAGTTTCTGGGTAAGAGCTTTGTCAGCGTGGAGCAAGGAGAAAAGCAGTAGTACAGAACAGAATAGGATGGACATTTAGTGGTACCTCTAATTACGAACTTAATTTGTTCCGGAGGTCCGTTCTTATCCTGAAATTGTTCTTAACATGAGGTACCATTAGCGAAAGTGCGTCTGGCGCGTGATTTCCACTTGCATCCCAGAGCAAAGTTCGCATCCCGGAGCAACTACTTCTTGGTTAGCGCAGCTCATAACCCGACGCATGCGCAACCAGAAGCGTTCGTATCCAGAGGTACCACTGTATTTTTATTTCCAACATTTATACACTGCCAAACAGCAGTGTTTCCCTGTAAACAATAAAGTGTAAAACAGGAATAGATGATGACATCCATATAGCAAAGTTCACACCAAAAATTTCCCACTTCTTAAAACTCCAAACACATATAAAAGGAAATCACTAAAAGATGAAAATGCCCTAACACAGGTGCCAGGCAAGTCTCTCTGGGCAGGGCATTCCATAACCAGGGTGCCATCCCTGAAAAGGTCTTCTCTAGCTGCACCCACTGCATCACATTTGGCAGGGGCATCCAAAGGAGGGCTTAGAGGCTTTCAGTTCCGGTCTGCCTTAATGGAGGCAGCCCCCACAACACCGGTGGAGCATAGGCGATGGAAAAACAAGAAAAGAGGGTAAATCATTCCTGGAAATTTCCCCCAGGGATGCGGGGGAATGAGCTTCACTCGCAGTCCATCTCGGTACATGGAATGCAGGGGTCAGTGAGGTGCTGACTGCAAAAGCACCTCGCCTGGAGAAAACCCTCCAATGCCGCCATTAAGAAGCAGAGATTCTCTTGTTAATTACAGCTTAATTGGACTAAAGTACAGGTGCGTGCTAGAAGAGATGAGATCACAAACTGCGGAACAAAACCAACTGCAAGGACTTTAAGGTTTGAACTTGAGATAAGACTTTATTCGGTGCAAAAGACGGTTGGGGGGAGGGGAGACTATGATTTGTTTATTTAAAGTTTTCTTCTCTATATTTAAGATTCGGCAACCCTCTTCTGAATGTTAGTTCACATTATATTTGTACAAGCAAGGATGGAAGAAATTGGATTATAAATATGGAATATAACATCAAATTGAACTGTGTGTGTAAAAAAGAAAAGAAAAAGGGAAGCAAACTATTTTGAAAAAGGTTTACAGTGGAAACTTAGAGCTGACTATTCCCCATCCTTTATTATCTATGAAGTAAACTGAACAACATTAAGAGGAATTAAATTTGGTAACACCTCAGTTCCCGCTGTATGGGATAGCTGGCTAGAACTGATGGGAGTTGTAGTCCAAAACACCCGGAGGGCACTGGGTTGGCAAAGGCCACTTTATTCTTATTGCAACCCTGTGCACAATTGGAGCAAAGTCTTTGGTCCTCAAAAGGTCCCTGTAGATATCATTACTCCAGTGAAACTATTAAATCTGAGCCCTATCTATTTACCATTAAAATTTCTAGAAGTTGGAGACTGTATACATGTTGCTTTTGCAGTGATGAGGGTTGCCACTAATGGGGCATCTCAACACTTCATCCCCACTCCTTCGTCTAGAAAACCTACTCAGCAAGTTAATAACTAGCTTTTAATTGCACTTGAAAAACGTTTTATTCTGGTGGTTCTACGGAGTTTTCACAATGTTTGAGGTTCCTGAAGGGACATAAAATGTAAATAAATAAGTTTGCGCCATCATTTCAAGGTCACGGGAGTTTAACATTAGTAAATGAGACCCTGTGGTACAGTGGTACCTCGGGTTAAGTACTTAATTCATTCTGGAGGTCCGTACTTAATCTGAAACTGTTCTTAACCTGAAGCACCACTTGAGCTAATGGGGCCTCCTGCTGCTGCCGCGCCGCCGGAGCACGATTTCTGTTCTCATGCTGAAGCAAAGTTCTTAACCCGAGGTACTATTTCTGGGTTAGCGGAGTCTGTAATCTGAAGCGTATGTAACCTGAAGCATATGTAACCCGAGGTACCACTGTATTGTTCCTTTGTGCAGCTTTGTATTTGGCAGATTGTCTTGAGTATAGCATTTAAATGTCGCGACTCGGTGATAATCACACATTTCACGGACAATTCTTAAACCTGCCTTTAACCAAAACATGTCAGCATCTTGTAGCTCAAACCTATTTCATTAAATGGAGGAAACTGAACGCGCACAGCTTTACTTGGCCAATGCTATTTTGACAACGATCTTGCAACCAAGGAGTGGCAGAGGACGGGATGCTGTGGAGAAGCAGAGATACTGAGGCTCAGGCAGGCTGGGGGCTGAGTGACAGGTCATGGAGAGTTCAGAGAGAGGAGAGGAAAGACAGTCGCTGCATGCAGCCAGCTTCCAAAAGTGTAACACAATTCTTGGCATAATTCCTCCCCCTCTTGTTCCCTCCCGTCCCCCACCCCCGACTTTCTCAGGCCGAGAACCAGGGCAAAAGCAGCATTCGCACACAGAGCAGCTTCTGCTCCCCACATTTGCTCCCTTCACTATGACCTCTGAACATCCTGCCAAACACTATTCCTACCCTCCCCCTTTTTCTTTCTTTTTTTGTAATCTGCACTCAGCCCAGCTCAAAAGGATCGTGCTTTCTTCCAGATAAAGGAAGCGGAGCACAGCTTTCAAGTGATACTTCATTCCCAGAAAGAGGAAACGCTATTTTTGAAGTGAGAAATCCTATCCTCCCCTGAGGGCGGAGCGGGCTGACACGGCAGAATTTCAAGGCCGAGCATCTCTCACAGGAGTCTAGACCGCTGCCTGAGTGTGCTTGTCATTGGAGAGACAGGAGGCTGCACCAGCAGAGAAGCTCCTCTGCTAAAACACTTAGAAAAATATAAGCTCTTTTACAAACACCCCACATTAGCACAGATTTGGCATGCAAATCTATTCTGCTCCCTCCCACAAGCAGTAGTTGGATGCCACCAACTTGAATGGCTTCAACAGAGGGTTAGACCAATCCATGTGGAGCGACTCTGTCAATGGCTACCAGCCAGAATTAAGATGTTCTCCCAACATGGTCAGAGGCCAGTGCTGCTCTGAATACCAGCTTTTGGGAAACACAAGTGGGAAGAGGGCTGTTGAGCTCAGGGCATCTGGTTGGCCACTGGAGAGGGGCTACTGGGCCTGATCCAGTAGATTCTTCTTACATTCTTCACTCATTTTAAGGTGGTGTCAGTAAGGTGGTGTCAGACGCATGACTCTCCTTCGCCAGTGTTCAATTGGATTGTTTTCGTTTTAGAACCAAAACTCTAGTTCATGGGTAGGCAAACTAAGGCCCCCGCGGGGGCCGGATCCAGCCCAATCGCCTTCTAAATCCGGCCCACGGATGGTCCAGGAATCAGCATTTTTTTACATGACTAGAATGTGTCCTTTTATTTAAAATGCATCTCTGGGTTATTTGTGGGGCATAGGAATTTGTTCATTCCCTCCACCCAATATAGTCCGGCCCCCCACAAGGTCTGAGGGACATTGGACCGGCCCCCTGCTGAAAAAGTTTGCTGACCCCTGCTCTAGTTGGTTAGCGATTCTTGCCTCCCTGTTTTTATTCTGGCTTGTTTTTATAATTATTGTAAATTGTTATCATAAGTCTTGTATTTTTAGCCACTGCTGATCTATGACTGTAATAAACTGACTGATTGAGGATTGGGGCAGCTCAATTGGTGGAGCATGAGACCATTAAATCTCAGGGTCTTGGATTCGAGCTCCACGTGGGGCAAAAGATTCCTGCATTGCAGGGGGTTGGACTGGATGATCCTTGTGATCCCTTCCAGCTCTAAAATTCTATTATTTTAAGAAGAGGGTTCCCCCCCCCCAAATGACTAGAAAATATTTTTTTGACAGCAATGGGAAAAAATACTTTTAAAATACATCAATACATAGAAAGCTGCCCAGATCAACTAAGCATATCCAAAAGCAGGGTATAAAGGAGAACAGCAAGTTTCCCCTTTCCACACTGAGTGGGATGAAGAGAGAAAAGAACCTCTTCCCTCCCAATGCAAATATGTTCAGTCAAAAATACTTGGTGACCCACATAAGGACAACAGTGTAAACAAGCGAGGCATGTGTTCATACATGCTTTCTTCACGATGCCATTACAGCAGCTCTGCTTTGTGCTTATGCAGAAGGAAAAGATGGATGGACCAGAACAAAAGGCTACTAGCACAAGAGGCTACTTTAGGGTAGCACCTGAGTTTTACTCAATTTTCCCCAACAGCTAAATAAAAATGACTCGCTGCTCCCTTTAAACAATCTCAGATTCAATACAACGCAGCAGAAAACACATCACAATGAATTAAGCACATAGGAAAATTCAACAGACACCACTAGAATGCAAAACACACACAGCAGGGATGATGAAGCCACTGTGCGCTCAAAGCTCCGTACAGATGAATGCTGCCATCTAGTGTTGTTTGGAAACAGATTGGGATCAGGTCAGGGGATTGGAGTGGTGGTGGTTAGAATAACCCCATTGTCACAGAATTATAGGGGCACTGAGGATCATCTAAGTCCAACCCCCTACTGTGCAGAAATATCCAGCAGTCCCATCCAGGGATCCAACCTGCAACCTTGGTGACATTAGCACCACACTCTAACCAACTGAGCTATCCATGGATAGAGTATGGATAGACATGGCGCTCTTCACTGGTGGTTCTGATGTCTGGGAATTGCAGACATGGCTTGCTCATAATGGACTTGCTTTAGATAGGTTACCATTCATGGTTTGCACAAATAAACAAACAAACCACAATCTGAGTTTGTATAACACAACACGCAATGCTGTTGTGTTTGTGCCACATTTGCAAGGTGCAATTGGATGTTCAGAAGCAAGCTGTGGTTCAAAATGAAGCGGTGGCTTAGCATGACATGCAAACCAGCTCACAATATGCAAGGCTCAGAACATCTAATGGGATTTCTCATGTTAATTACTAGTTTGAAAGGTGCTGCTCCATCAGTAGTTACTTAAATGACTCCACCCCCTTCTCCCTTATGGCCTTTTCTTCTTGACACCTCCTCTCAGATCAGTAATGTGCACCAAAGTGTTCCTGGAAAATCCATCTTTACTGTGAGACCCCACACCTTACTTCTCATCCTAAATTGAAACAAAGCCTAATTACATCTAATCACATTTGCTTAGATTCATTCTGCTTGCCTTTGACGTTTCTCTACACCAAGATAATCTCGTCTACTGTCAAAATTAAAATACCCTACCCTGTGTGGGACAGGGTATTGTATTATCCACCTGTATTCATTTGTTTTGTGGGCACTGACAGCATAAATGAAGTTATATACAAACCTCAGTACCCTGAAACCTATTAAGATATTTCTCTGTGGTATCCCAGGTAATGCTCAAAAACCATTTCCCCCATTCCAAGGTCTGTAAACTGAATGAAAAAAGCTATGTTGATCAAACTATCCATTAGATTTCAGACATAGCTCATTCCACTCTTTATAATGAATAAATAATTGATTGATGCTTTCCACTCTCCAGAACACCTCCTTAGTATTTTTTTTCGAAATCTACTTTTTTAAAACTGATGGGATTGATACAAAATATTTCCTTTACTTAGAATACTTCTATATCAGCTTTTGGTCCAAAGACCCTTGAGGTGAGTAGTAAGAAATGAATGAATGAATGAATTTTACCTTCATCCAATGAGGTAGGAACAGGATAAATATGGTGGGTGGCTTTAGACTTCTCATCTGTGACTGTGCCCTAGGAAAGAACAAAAACAGGTATTGCATCAGAAATATGTAAAGGAATAAATGCATAAAGAATCACCTTCCTTTCCCAGCAACATGCCATATTTGGAGCCTGGATACAACATGACACTAGATGGCATTGGAGTAGTGATCTATAGGCCTAGGACCCTCGTACCTATGAGACCGCCTCTCCCGGTATGCCCCACGGAGAGCCTCAAGGTCCATAAATAGCAACACCCTAGAGGTCCCGGGCCCTAAGGACGTTAGATTAGCTTCAACCACAGCCAGGGCCTTTTCAACACTGGCTCCGGCCTGGTGGAACGCTCTGCCTCATGAGACCAGGGCCCTTAAGGATCTGATTTCTTTCCGCAGGGCCTGTAAGACAGAGTTGTTCCACCTGGCCTTTGGCTTGGAGCCAATTTGATTCCCTCCCCCTCTTTCTTTTTTCTTTTTCCTTTCTCCTCCTGTGATGAGGCTGCATTTTACTATTTTAATGTTTCAATATTTTAATGTTGTATTCATTCTTATTTTTAAGTTGTATTCATTCAATTTGTTTTTATTATTGCTTGTTAACCGCCCTGAGCGTGGCCTTGGCTGGGGAGGGCGGGATATAAATAAAAAATATTATTATTATTATTATTATTATTATTATTATTATTATTATTATTA
>JAXCMG010000110.1:762397-825013 GCA_034642415.1 Podarcis siculus
ATTATTATTATTATTATTATTATTATTATTATTATTATTATTATTATTATTATTATTAGAAAACCAACTATGTCATGCTTATCTATGGACCCAACCCACTATATTACAAAATAACAACATACAGGAAGGAACAACAAGAGTAAATTTCCAATGAAAAACCTGATTTAACTACAAGTTCTTTGAAATAAAATCATTTTCATCTGTCCACCTAAAACTAATGCGGGCAGTGCCACATGCTCATACTCTTGAGCAGGCCTTGGGAATTCTGTGGAAAAGATGAAAAGAAAAAGACTCACCATCCTTGCTCATTTTTGTACTTATATGCAGCACCAAGAATGTGACATAGTGTTCCTCCAGCTTTGAAGTCCATGAAGCACTTTGCCTAAAACAGAGAAAATATCAAGGTGACATTCCTACTCACAGTAACAAAAGCAGAAGCAAGCAGTGAGGCAGCGGAATATTAAACAGTACAAGCCTCCCAAGGAACCAGTTGGGGGGGAAATCACATTATTTGAGCAAAGTATTGGCAGGCTGAAACTCAAAGTACACACACCTCACTGGTCTCCTGTATCTCCCACCCACCCCCACAATGTTAGAGATTTCAAGTTACATTTGGGTCCTGCATACTGTCCTTAAAATCTAAAATATTAAACAGTACACTGCAGCATTGCAAATCTGTAGTGCAAAAATTGACAGGCCATGTGTTGCACAGAAACAACTCCCAGAGTGTATGTGAACAGTTATCCCTACCCTCCTAATTAATCGGTGCAACCAAGTAGGAGCAAATGATATGAACCCAAACAAAGTCAGGGTCCTAGAGAATTGCTCAGCACCAAATCAGGGCCCCTTGAGGTCTAGTCAGTCCTCTGTGTGTGACTATCCTAGCTATCCCTCTTGTCAGGGGTGTAGTGAAATATTCTACAATAAAATGCGTGGTCTCTCAAGTTGCTCCAGTACTGTGGCCAACAAGCGCTACATAAGTAGGGGTAATCCAACTGCAACTTCAGGACTGATCTATTTAATTTAAATCATGAAGACAAAAATATCAATTGAAATGCTAGCCATCACTGAGTTTGCCATCTTGAAGTTCACAAAAGGAATCACAACTCAAGATGCTGGCAATTACCTATGAAATCCTAAACGGCTTGGACCAAGCACATATTTGGGTTCCATCTACTTATGTATTAAAGTCTCAGAACAAAGCCCAGATTTAATCCTACAGTATTCTTAGTATATTGAACCCTGCAGGGTTGTTAGCAGATATAACAGCACAAGAATTACGAAGAGTGAAGGCTAAATTGGTCAACTTGTGTTTCTGACACCAAGTGAAACAGAAAGAATCCTTTTGCTTCTGGGTTCAAATACAGTGGTACCTCTGGTTACATACTTAATTCGTTCCGGAGGTCCGTTCTTAACCTGAAACTGTTTTTAACCTGAAGCACCACTTTAGATAATGGGGCCTCCCGCTGCCGCCACACGATTTCTGTTCTCATCCTGAAGCAAAGTTCTTAACCCGAGGTAATATTTCTGGGTTAGCAGAGTCTGTAACCTGAAGCGTATGTGACCTGAAGCGTATGTAACCCGAGGTACCACTGTACAGCCTCCCACTCTTAAGTGCTGGCAGCTTTTCAGGAGGCAGCTGTAGACCTATTTACTTTGAAGTATATGGCAAACACAACAGCTGAAGAAACATTACAAGAGCGTTTTAAATACTCACAGGGAACTTTGTAAAGGCAGGATTGGCAACATGTTTTCCGAAGGCATCTTCCTGAAACTGCAGCAGCTGCACCACAAGCCCAGCCAGTGTTTTATTGGTAGGAGCATCTGCTTGAACATACTGAAAAGCAAACATTTCCCAAATCAATCTTTGTCTTTTCACTCATCTGGAAAGTCACTCACAAGCTATAGCAACTTTAACGCCACAAATTCAAGGTTCATTTCTGCCATGTTGGTGACTTTTTAATCCTGACTTTTAAAAGTTATTCTGCAACACAAGTTAGTAGCTAGTCAGTCAAAGAGGAGCTGTCATTAGATTTAAATTTGCCAAGTTCATTTAAGCTGCTATTAGTTTTAAATACATTAAATGCAAACCATCCCTGGCAAGGCCAGTACTACTCCTGTGTTCAGCACTACCGTATACTACTACTACTATTGCTCCTGCTGCTAGTACTACTACTACTATTAATAATAATAATAATAAATTATTTGTACCCCGCTCACCTGAGTGGGTTGCCCCAGCCACTCTGGGCATTTATCAAGCATTAAGGGCACCCTATTTATATTGCATGGATTTCTTATAAAGTGTCTAACAGTGGACAAAGCTGATAACCATTTGCTACCCAAGATTATGTTCACATTTTTGTCCACTGTTCAAATGCATGAGCTTGCACCAGTAAGAGAAATGCACATTGGTATGAACATTTCACAAATTAAAGTGATCCTCAAAATCCTCTTTCCGTGGAGCCTTTGCTTGACACCCCGTCTTCATACCCAATTGGGACAAAGTCTGTATTGACATTTGTTCACCAGTATCCTGAACTGACATTGCCTCTCTCACATCCCTTTCCTCTGTCATCTCGACTGTCAAATTTCAAAGCTGTCACTTCCTTTGCACAGCAACCCAGTTTTTTCACTTATGCTGTAAACTACCATGCGCACCGACGGATGTGTAAAAGAAATGGTATTTCACAGGAATTTGAAAGTTTGGTCTAGGTAGGCATTGCTTACGGTCCCCGCTAAGCCTTAACCCTCCCCACATATCTAGTCTTGCATTATCACAGGCAATGTGGACTAATCACACACAGGTGAGTGGGCACTGGGCTGCCATCTGCCGGAGACAAAGAAGTATTGTATTTATTTCTATCATGGGCATGAAGGAAGCCAAGCGAAGTGCCACCTTCACTGAATCTCTCTGGTATCTCCCTGAATTTCTGAGCTAGGAACAAAGGGAAATTCCCTCCTCTGCATAGAAGCAAAGTCAGCCTTACTAGTCTCCTTTTTCCTTCATAAAAAGAGTTCAGCCTCTGCCAACCACTTTATGAGAAAAAAAATAAAACTGCAGGTTAGTAATTTCTGTGGGCTTATTGGCAAGGCTGCCTGAGCCCTTTGGCAAGAGATGGGGAAGTGTATGACACCTGACACTGTGCAGCACTTCAGAGACAAAGCACTTGGGAGTTCTCAGTGATTCTGAGTGCCTCTTTGATCCCAGGTAAAAGCTGGGGTGTGATTTGTGCCTGGTATGTTTATACTGCAAGCATCTCCTAGTCTGATATCCCCTGGCATTAATTATTTACTTTACAACACTGTTATTCGCTTGAATGTTATCTGCTGCCTGGTGTTTTGTTAGAGGTGGACCAGGGGAGTTAAGTGTCGAAGACAGGGAAGGTGAAAGAGACTGCCATCTTTCTGATGACAGGAGCTGGGGGGCTGTCTCAGGACTTCACAGCATCCATGTCAACCATGGGGCTGTCTTGGTACTCTAATGACATGTGTGCACTGAAGCAGCAGAATGGACAGCAAGAGAACAGGTGGCATCAACCTTCGACTCTAAGTGAACATGGGTGAGAATGCACTACTACACCAACCATGTGGCAGTGATAGCAACAAAGAAAGCTTTGCTTCTCTGTCATTGCTGAGTTTGCAAACAGCCATTCAGCAGAGCTTATCTGAGTGATGAATGTCCTTTTGACATTTGGCCCACAAAGCACTGTTCTGACATCTTTAGCAGCCTCCTCTAACTAAGTTGTGCTGTCCTTTAAGGATAAAGGGGCTCAGATTTAGACAAAGTTGGACACCACAGTTACAGCACAGTTACTCCAGCAGAGTTCTCCAGAGCACTACCTGTTCAATCTATACAGCATCAGTTCCGGTTGTAGCCAGGGGGTGAGGACTACTGCAGCCAGGCTATACCGAACCAGGAATGGCCGTAGTTGGTGAAACAGTAGATGTTAGAAATACCAATGATGCTACTTTGGCTTCCACACAAAGAGAGATGTGGGATGACTCCCAAGGTATGCACCTGGCCACTTCAAGGGGATTGCAACTTCGTGCAGAACAGGCCTCTTACCCAATTCCTGGACATAAGAGCTACAAAGCCACAGCACCTCTGTTTTGTTGGGATTCAACTTCAGTTTTCTGGCCCCCAACCAAAGCATTTCTACCTCAGAGCAGTTATACATCCTTAACTGATTAGGGGAGAAACAGGAGCTGGGTGTCAACCGCATACTAAAGACTCTATTCCAACCCTACCCAGATAACCATACAGCTGTTAAAAAGCATTGGGGTCAAGAAGGAGCCCCAGAACCACATAGCCGGCTTGCTATGGGCTCACACAGCAGTCCCCCGCTGCCACTCTCTGGAAACTGCCATACGGATAAGACAGAACAGAACCACCATATCACACAACCAGCAGTGCCACTCCAGATGAATACCATGGAGAGCAGTATCAAAAGCCACTGAGAGAAAAACCAAGAGGGTCAATCCTCTCCCAACACAGGTTATCAACCAAGGCTTCTTCAATGGCAAAATTAGGCCTGAAACAAGACTGAAATGGGTCCAGGTAATCTGATTCTTCCAACCACGCATGGAGCTGGATGGCAACCATCCTCCCAAGCTCCATCCTCAAAAAGGGAATAATAAAGCCATCACATATCTCTGGGTCTAGGGAAACATGTAAATGTAGTTTTAATTCTGTATCTATGCCCTGGGTTCCTGCATTGGTAGTAATTATTTCCTCATATATTACATTCATGCTTTTAAAGAACACTTCCAACAGTTTCATTCACTAACCTCTGAGACTTCAATAATGCTTTTTACTGCTATGTTAATAATGTTTTAACTGTCTCAGAGATTATATGCTGCTATGAACGTTATCCCTTTTACTATGCCAAGACATCTCGTAAAAAGGGGAAACAAGCCCATATTTAAAGTTCCACATGGTACGTAATTGCTTGGCTACACACAGAGGACCTTGGACACACTTCACGGTTTCATCACCACCTCAGAAATTAATGCAAAGACAGCTTCAGCTAGACTTAAATGAAACGGATGACCCTGTCAGCTCACACATCTAGGCCCAGAAGTCCTCTTAGGACAAAAGACCACACTGAGCATGTGCCCCAGGGACCTTTACCTCCTTCCTCCCCTTTTGTTCCATCATGCATTATCCCTCTGACCTTATAGCCACCACCCCATGCAGAAAGGCTGAAAATAAAGATTAACAGCAACCTGATATTTGAAGCAGGGCCAGCTTTAACATAACAAGCTCCACAACTGCAGGGTGAAGAGGCAGCTGGCCCTTTGTTAGCTCTTCCCAGGGAAAGCAAAGACCTTGCCTCTTCCGCACAGAGCCCGCCCCCCTCGCTTCACACAAGAGCTCCCATTCAACTGGAAAAGGCTATCCTCTTTCCCCTAAACCCAGGTAGGTAACAGGACACCCTGACCAAGTCTGAACCAATTTGCACAAGCCACTCCCCTTTTAAACTACCATTCTCAGGAGACAAGGAGCCTAGGTCCCTGCCCCCAATTATTCTCAGGATTACACTCCATTCAGTTCCTTTCTCTCTTAAGCCACACCCCCTTCCATTTATTTATTCATTTATTGAATTTGCATGCCACCCTTCATTTGCAGGTCTCATGGCAGCTCACAGCATAAAAACACAAGATACAAAAATACAGAATATATAATGAAAAGAAGAACAAACCAACGACCCTCCTCCCCTCCAATACTCATTCTGTATGTAAACATCTACATTCACAAGATAAACACAAACCACATGACCTGAAAAGGGCCACCCTTCGCCTGCCAACAATTCAGCACCTGTTTATTGCAAAATGCAACCTGCTCAAGCGTGTTTACATGCCCCCCTATCAGTCCCAAAGGAAGTCGGCTGGCTGAAGTCCTGTTGATCCACCCCTCAAATACACTTTACAATGGGAAACAACCCTCCAGAGAGGACACCCATCCCTCACACCCCAGTGTTGCCCACCAAGTTGCTCTCAAGTCCCTCACCTACACCTGGCCCCCTTTGTGTCCCCACCAGATTTCCCTCCTCCTTATTCTGCGCACCCTTACTCGGGAGTAAACCCCGCTGACTTCGGAGCCACTTCAAAGACCCCCCCCCCAGATCACCTCCCACCTTGGGGTTTTTGTTTTCTTTTTGGCACTCAAGCGCCTCCCTTTGTCATGCCCCCCTCTCCGCCGGCCCCGCCAGAGGGAGGCTCCCTCGGGCCGAGGGTCCGGTGCCAGGGATGGGAGGGGGAGGGGAGGGGGCGGCTTCCCCCCTGAGGCCCCGCCCTCCCGCCCTCGCTCCCTCGCCGAGGGAAGGAAAGGGGCCCGTGAGGGAGAGAGGGAGGGAGGGGCCCCCTGAGGGGAAGAAGGCGAGGCCTCTTTCTCCTCAGGCGCCGCCGCCGCCGGGGCCTGGTCCCCGGCCTCCTCACCTTCTTGCAGTGCTTTCCGAGCCAGGCCCGCGCGGCGTCCAGCTGAGAGACGGTGTCGGGGCTCTCCCAGAACTTCCCCGAGGGCCCGCCGTCCTTGCGCCGCGACGCCGACAACGGGGCGGCGGAGGAGACCCCCGAGCCGGGCGCGCCCCCCACGACGCCGCCGCCGCCGCCGCCTGCAGGCACGGCCGCCGCTGCTGCTGAGGCGGCCGCTGCCGCCGCCGCCGCCATTGTCCTTCCCGGCCTTCCGCGCCTCCTCCGCCGCCACCGCCGCCGGGGCCCGACGCCTCCCACTCTCCTGGCCCCGCGCATGCGCAGAGCCCGCGGGACGCCGCGGCGGCGGCTGCTGCCACACCGCCGCCACTCTCCCGCGCGCACGCGCAGCGGACCGGCCTCCCCCTCGCTCCTGCCTCACGCCGCGCCTTCCCCGCCCGCCCGCCCGCCCGGGTGCGCGCCCCACGCCGGCTCCTCCGCGCTGGCTCAGGAGGCGGGACGGGCGCATGCGCCCCAAGGGCCGTGCCTACGGCCGCCCCCCTTGCGACGCCCTCTCCGCGCAGGCGCCAGGGCCGGGCGGGCCACGCCTCCTGGAGGATGTGCGCATGGGCGAGGCTGGGGCGCTTTCTTTCCCCCCCCTCTCTGCGCAGGCGTCCCGGGAAAAGCTGCGCGCCTGCGCGCTGAGGGGTCCTTGTTCTGGTCGCTGCCGGGCGGAGCAGCGTGGCGGGAGCTGGAGCAGCAGGCGGGCAAAGCCTCGCTGGCAGGGAAAGCCGATCCGCCAGGCCTGGAAAATACTAAGCAGCCCCAGCCTGGCACAGGAAGGAAGCAGCAGCAGGGTTTGGCGCCAGGGATCCCCAGCAATTATTCGGATCTGTTGCGCCCAGTTGAATATGCAGTTAATTGACCGTGCAATTTTGCATTGTGCAGAAGGCGCAAAAACGACAGCAGGAGAGAGAGGCTGCAGAAGGCTGCTCGCTCCATCAGCTTTGCCAAAAGCCCAGCTCCATCAGGCGCCTCCTGCCCCTGAGCTGCCAGCTGGTCAAGACAGGAACAACTCGCCAGAAATGGGGGCCTGGGAAAATCCGACAACAGGGCGATGAAACATTTCAAAAAGAATGGAAGAAATTTATGTCGTGCGTAGGAAAGATTTGGGTGAAATAGAGAAACCAGTAGAATCGAAATAAACCTCATAATGTGTAATATTAATACTTTCATTGGAATAATAATTATAACGTAATTAAAGTAACCAATGGTAGCTGCAAATAATATATAGATAGACAACAAGAATTGCATATATAGAAGGGCTCATTTATTTACAGACAATCTATGGACAAATGTGTAAGCAGAACAACAATATATTGAAATACTTTATTGTCACTTGTATACAGTGAGATTACACGAGCACCCCCCCCCCACTTAGCTCTCTTAGTCTTAATTTCCCTGGATTTAGAATATAGACTATATTAAGAATATATAATGGATAAAGAAAATGTGAAAAAAATTAGAAGCGACATGAAGTCAGAAGAAGGAAGGAGGTTAGTCAGCTCATAGGAGCAAATTATAAATGTATAATATAATATGTATTTGAAGTATGAAGTCTGGAAAACTAATAAAGATTATATTTTAAAAGAAATGGGTGCCTGGAGGGTCATCCCTCCCGCCTTCCTTGTTCCTTGCCCTTTATGTGATGTGTTTTCTTAGATCATAAGCCCGCAGACAGAGACTGTCTGCGTTTTCATTGACTGTAGCACTTTTGGCTGACAGGGTACAAATGCTGGTGGCACTGGGGGTTAAACCACAGAGCCTAGGACTTGCCGATCAGAAGGTCGGCAGTTCGAATCCCCGCGACGGGTGAGCTCCCTTTGCTCGGTCCCTGCTCCTGCCAACCTAGCAGTTCAAAAGCACGTCAAAGTGCAAGTAGATAAATAGGTACCGCTCCGGCGGGAAGGTAAACAGCATTTCCGTGCGCTGCTCTGGTTCGCCAGAAGCGGCTTAGTCACGCTGGCCAGAAGCTGTATGCCGGCTCCCTCGGCCAGTAAAGCGAGATGAGCACTGCAATCCCAGAGTCAGCCACGACTGGACTTAATGGTCAGTGGTCCCTTTACCTTCACCTTTAACTCAGTGGTAAAGGACCCAATTCAATCATTAATAGTATTTTCTGATGGGGCTGGGAATGTCTCCTGGAGAGCTGCTGGCAGACAACACAGAACTGGGTAGTGCAAAGGTCGGACTCCTAAAAAGGAGTTTCCTATGCTGCTATGGCACTGAGGCGGCTAGAGCTGAATGTTAGAAGCTCTTGAAGCTGAGCCATAGCTCAGTGGTACTGCTTTATATGGAAAAAGTCCCAGGTTCAGTCCCAAGCACAGGGCTGGGAAATAGCACGCACCTCAGAAATACCAGAGTTGCTATCAGTCAGTGGAGACGAAGCTGGATACACAGCTTTTATGCTCCTAACTTTTTAGACAAAATAAAACAAAAATAAAAAATTGTCCAGTAGCACCTTAGAGACCAACTAAGTTTGTTCTGGGTATAAGCTTTTGTGTGCATGCACACTTCTTCAGATACCACGAAAGCTTATACCCAGAACTTAGTTGATCTCTAAGGTGCTACTGGACATTTTTTTAAATTTTATTTCGACTGCATCAGGCCAACACGGCTACCTACCTGATAGCCAAGGGGAAGTGTGTGGAACAAGTCCCAGTGTTTTGATTTCTGGGAATGGAGTTGAGAAAACAATAAAGACCTGATGAAGAGAGCACAGCAGAGGTTCTATTTTCTGAGAATCCTCCGGAAAAAGGATCTCTCAAAGGACCTGTTGATGGCATTTTACCATTGTACTGTTGAGAGTGTATTAACTTATGGTCTGTGTGTGTGGTTTGGGAGCTGCACGGCCAGGGAAAAAACAATGCTGTCCAGGGTTGTAAAGACTGCGGAGAGAATAATTGGGTGTACTCTTCCCACCTTGGATCAAATCTACGCTTCCAGGTGCCATAAGTGCTGCAAAGATAGCGCAGGATAGTGCGCAGCCCGGAAATGATTTCTTTCAGCTTCTGCCTTCTGGAAGAAGTTACAGGGTTATAAAGACTAGGACTAGCCGCCTGAGAAACAGTTTCTATCCAAATGCAATTTTGGTTTTATACGCAGTGTAAGGCAGTCTCTATAGGAGTATATTATATTTAATTATGGGGTATCAGAGTTTTTAGGGGGCTAACCAAGCTGGGATAGCAGGTGTGTTGGTTTTTGAATGTCTGGAGTAGATTTTTCAATTTTGTTGTTCTGTATGGGAAAATGACAATAAAGATTACTGTATTGTATTGTGGACTCTCCTTCCTTGGGAGGTTTTTAAACAGAAGTTCTACGGTTCATGCTCCTTCATAGGCTGCAATCCTATACACATCTGTGAAGCCCTTTGAAGGTGGTACTGTCCTTCATTCGAGGTTTTGAAACACAGGCTGGATGGCAATCTGTCAGGGATTCTTTAGCTTCAATTCTTGGATTGCAGGGGGTTGGACTAGATAGCCCTTTTGGGGGGGGATCCCTTCCAACTCTTATCATTCTGTGACTTCAGAGCCAACATGTATAGGATTGCCTTGTCAGTCAACCAGCATAATCGGGGTCAGTCAAGCCACATTGGCTGCCCTGCCAGGGACAATGTCAGAAAAGGTTTCTCTGGTAGTGAAGATAATGGCATTGTGATGCAGGAAAAGCACTGTAAATTTCTACTGAGCTACAGCCTCACCTGTTTAATAAGCCACACTGTATATATGCAGTTACAGATAGGTAGCCGTGTTGGTCTGCCATAGTCAAAACAATTTTTTTCCCCCTTCCAGTAGCACCTTAAAGACCAACTAAGTTAGTTCTTGGTATGAGCTTTCGTGTGCATGCACACTTCTTCAGATACTTCTTCAGATACTTCAGATACCGTATCTGAAGAAGTGTGCATGCACACGAAAGCTCATACCAAGAACTAACTTAGTTGGTCTTTAAGGTGCTACTGTATATATGCAGGCAGAGTAAAACCTTTGGGTAGTTCTTCTATGGTTGTTGTCCTTCTGATGATTTTTGTAGTCTTTTTATTTGGATGTTGACATTTTAAGGCAGCCTTTCTCAAGGGTCAGTCCCCAGGTGTTGTTCGACTACAATTCCCATCCCTAGCTTGCAGAACCCATTGGTCAGTGATTATGGGAGTTGTAGACCAACATCACCGAGAAAGTTAGCAGTTAAGGATGACTTCCAAGTTCTTGCAGTTGCCTCCGCACCACGGACTAACCTGGGCATGCTAAGAAGGGCGGGCTGAAACAAGAAATGTGGGGTGATGAGCAGGAAAGGAAACGGCAGCCATTCCATCAGCATGTAAGAGGGAGAAAGATGGGGTCGCAGGGCTTCTTCCAGTGAAAAACATGCAGCTTTGGGCTCAGTCTCTAGCATTCCATTCCAGTTGGTCATTGCAAGAACTCTGGAAGGGTGTCTTGAGTTCACTTCTGCTTCCAGTCAGAGGCAGTAATGTTTTCGAATCCCGGTTGCTGGAAACCAGAGTGTGGGGAGTGTGTTCTCACGTTCAAGTCCTGCTTGCGAGTTTCCCACAAGCTTCTGTTAAGCCACTGTGAGAGCAGGATGCTGCACAAGAGAGCCACTGACCTGATCCAGCAGGTTCTTACGTCCCACTTCCTGGGTGAAGGAAATCTCTGGTATTTGCAAACTGCTTTGGGGCTGTCACCGTCTGGTACATGGGCGATTGAAGTCCCAGCTAGGGACGTAGGGACGGGGAGCAAGATGGCGGAGCAGGAACAGGAGTCCAGAAGCCAGGAGTCAGAAAGCCAAGAGTCCGAGGGTCAGAGAGCTGGGTGTCAAGAAGCCAAGGGTCTGAGGGTCAGGAAGCAAGGAGTCACGAAGTCAAGGGTCCGAGGGTCGAGAAGCAAGGAGTCACAAAGGCAGGGTCTGAGTATCAGGAAGCAAGAAGCCAAACGCAGCAAGGCAGGAAGCGTGTTGCTGTGGCAAAGAGCCGAAGGGAAATGCTGACTTTATATCCCTTCCCGGCTCTTGCCACCAGGTGCTGTGAGTTACCAATCGCCATGCCTTGCCTCTTCAGAACAAACTTAGGAAGGCCCCAGTGCTGCGAAGTCCTATTGGTCACAGGGCCTGGCTCCTGCACGCACACCTGACAGGGGCTTTCTTTTGGCTGCAGAGCAGGGTGAAATGCTTTTAAATATGCAAGAGCTGCGAGGAAGATTAAAAATGCAGCATGGCTGGGTAAGACAGGCTCTATTCAAGGCTGCCTTTGGAAAGTGCTCGAAACTTCCAACTGGCTCAAAGAGCTGCAGCCAGACTCTGGAATGGGGCTGGTTTTAGGGAGCAGACTGGCTAGCAGTCTGTTTCAGAGCACAACTCACAGTGCTGGTTATAACCTATAAAACCCTACATGGCTTAGGCCCCGGCTATGTCAAAGACCATATTCTCCCATATAAACCTGCCCAGGGCCCAGAGATCTTTGGTGAGTGAGGCTTCTCTCAGTCCAACCACCAGCACAAGCAGGTGACATGGGAAGAGGGCCTGGAGGTCCCTTCCTAGAGAAGTTAGACTGGCTCTCTCTGGCATGCAAAGACCTTTTCATTCCAACAGGCCTTTAGGAACTGGCTGTTTTAAAGGAAAAGGGCTAGTGCTGTGAGGTTTTTATTGTTCGTATCTGTATTTTTAATTTATATACATGTCATTTTAATCCTATTGGTCTTTAATTACTGTTTATTTCATAGAATTATATCTTACCTGTAAAAAGAAATCCTCAAAGTGGTTTAAAAAAAAGATAAAACAATAAAATCAGCTAAAAATCACAATACTTTAAAAACATACAAAAGTTAAAAGATTAAAATTCACCTTAACTTTCTATTGATAATCTGTTTAATTTTCTGTTTTTAGCTTTTCTAGTTTATCTGTGTTTTTATATTTTTCTCTGCAAGCCGCCTTGAGTCCTTAGGTTGGTGGGGGGGAGCAGAATATAAATAAATGTAATAATAATAAGAATGCCTGTATCACTTGTGTCCTTTCCACACCAATGTGTGGGTCTCACCTGGTATGAGGAGTTTTAAAACATTTACTTCTGTGAAATGGTGTTTACATGGGGGGTGTTCCACACCTGCTTTTTCCAGTAAATTATGCAACTCCATGGCTACGACAAGAGGAAGTTCTACCTGCCAGGCTACCTTTTCTTTGTTATTCTCATTGTTTGCTTTTCACAAGACCTGAAGAGGTTCTCACCAGAACTCTTGAAAGCCTTTGCATGAAACATTTACGCTCGTTGACTTTTCTCAGCTGTGCTCAACCCAAGGCAAGATGACCCGAAAAGTTTATGCAAAAGAGAAGACTTCGCTGCTGTGTTTGTAAGAGCCACTAGCTTTATTTTTTCTCCTGTTTTCACAGGATTTTTGCACAACATGCTGTGAAGTCATTCCTGGCACATGAGCCTTTCATGACTCAAGTTATAAACAGAGCTCAAATATGAAAATGCCAAAATGACAGAAGGGAGTCTACATACAGAACGAAACGACGTGTGTGCCTACTAGACAGTGCTGGCGGTAGCTTCGCTAGATCCAAGCTTTGGAGGGGGGGTGCAAGTATGACTGGATGGATTTGGATGTTGTAAAAAAAAGCCTTAAAGAAGGGAGATATTACCAAACTCCTTGAAGTTGAAGTTGCTCTAACTTTGACAACCACCCTGCAGTGTCTCCTTGAATGTTGCCTCCTCTGGGCAAACCTTCCAGTAGGAAGTTCACTGAGCTAATCCTGATGAAGCGTCACAAGTGAAACGCCATGGAATTTAAGAAAACGGATTGTAGGTTATTGAGTAGAATGGAAATCCCTTTCTACTGGAGGCAAAACTGAATCCTCGCCAACTTTGTTTAAAGACACACACCTATTCCACCAGAGAACGGTTTTCAAAAGGTAAATCAAACTACCTGGGTGATTAAAATATTATGAAGTTCAACCCCATTTTTTTATATGACCAGATCCTTAATCAGGAGGACAAGAACAACAACAAAACGGCCACCCAAGACATCCAACCTGTCACGTTTTATTTCATGTGCTGGGAGATAAATTAGAACATCCCATACAATGAACAAGATTTACAGTTTCTCTGAAGGAAATGTAAAAAAACAAACAAGCTTTATCATGATTTATTGTTTATTATTAGCAACAATAGCATTTCTGCAAGGCCAAGAAAACATGATTTGCATGTTAGAGAATCAGTGATTTCAGAACTACATTTAAAAATTAAAAACCTTTATGAAAAATTTGTAGGGGAAGCATCTGTCCTCCCCTACAGGCATTTATTCAGCGCTCACACACACACACCAACTACCCCTTGGTTATATCCCTTGCTGCCATCTGTGGCACCGGGACAAAGCCTGTGATCTGTGCGAGTGAGTTTCCACAATCGATACTTTACTCCTGCCCCCAAAAGTGGCATAAAAACCTCATGAGGACTACATGTTCAACTGACTGGCACCCTTTCAAAGAAGTGTTGCCTGAGTAACAGACATCCAAATTGAAACAGCTCAGCCTCCCCCTTCTTTTGCTGTGTCTTCCATCCTCTTTGCTGCTCCCTTTTTGGGTTACACCTTGGGCTGCTGCACTTGTGGCACCAGCACCTAACCTTGCCAGCGAGGCGCAAGAGTTCTTCTGCCCAGAAACAACCTGCAACTGGGCTTTCCTGGATGCTCCCCCCCCTCTTACCACACTAGGGAGGCCCAGCACCTTGCCTCTGCTGCTGCTGCCTGTCCAGCCCTTACTGATCTAGGGGAGCAGGAGCTCCAAGTTCACAGCTGGACCTCTGCTCCAGGCACAGCAGTGCTCTCTGCCGCCACTGCCTTGCTAGGCCAACTCGTCAGCCAAGCTCTGTGATACCAATCTATAGAGTATGGGTGCAACTCTTCCACGGGTTATCATGGGGCCCAAACGCTCATCTGTTGTTGATGAGCACTGGCGGGACGCAGGGCTGGCCTGCAAACTCGTCTTGCGGCTTGCTGACGCCTGGTTGCACCTGCCAACCGGATACAAATGGCTCCCTAGGATTAGAAGTGCTGGAATTTATATTGTTAGTCCTCAAGCCCTGATTGCTCCTAGAGTTCCACTGCTGAATGGTACTCGTCTGCTTGCCAGGAGCTTCGCACGGTGGGTCCTGAAGCGCCTTATACTCTGTGTCGGAAAGGGGGAATGTGCGGGGTTCCCACGGCTGGACGTTCTACGACAGAGAGAAAGAGCAGCAGCGTTAACGGGACGGAATATATCATTGTCATTTGAGGAGGAGGCGCGAGAAAGAGAGAGATTATGCATGCTTCCATCTTGCTTGGATGAGATTAAAAAACAGAGGAGCAGCTTTTCTCTTGAAGGAACAACAAAATCAACAGTAATCGTCCTCTCAACCCTTATTCATAGGTCTAGTTTATATATTCCACTTTCTTTATCTTGATAAATATGATGCCTTCCATAGAATGAGAAGCTGTTTTAAGTCACTGGCAACAAGATGCCAAGGTGCTCAGCTCAGATATCATGCTAAGTGCAATTAAAAGGCCACACTATAGAATAAGCATTTAAGCAAACCGTGCTTTAGAGATGCATGTCAGAGATGCATCTGCTAAACATTCAGCTTCATTGGCTTGCTCCTATTTCAGTGGGGCACAGATAGACACAGTAGGTGCCTCAACTGTCTTAGCTGTGCCTCCTTAACTGTGGTAAGATCGAAGACAACGCAGTTTGCAAACTAGTTTCAATACTCTCGTTTGGCTGCCTTTACAAACCATGGTTTATGAACCAATATAGGTTCAGAGGTAAAAACTATGGCTTGGCATCATGCAACCCACAAGACTAACAACCCAATTATTGTGACACCTTTTCGGAAGTAAGGTTACAAGGTTTAACTTCTGGGTTTCCTCCCCCCACCCACAGCACACAAATGCAAACAATCCACTGCAATGAAACATTCAAAGTCCAAATATAGAAGGTTTATTTGCATCCCCTTCAGCCCCAGAAATGCTTGTGAGCAATTCTTTGATTGTATTCTCTTGTCTTTCATGGCAAATCCAAGATGGTGACATCATTTTATACTCCGAATGAGCAACCCTGGTGGGCAATGAAGATGACGGAAAAGCTTCGAATATGTATGGTTTGCCAAGTAAACAGGCTGTATACGAGCTCTCCATGAAGAAACACAGGTCCTCACCTGAATATCTTCGTCCATTTCTGAGAAGGAGAAACTTGTGTCTTCACTAAAGGACAGACTGTTTCTGCCCCTGCCCTTTATGAGGAGGGGCTGCAGAACATTGGAAAGTTCTGGGCTGAGAGACCCCATGGGAGAATTTGCATACTGGAGATGGTTAAGATTATGTGACGTGGCATCTGGAGAGCCCGGCTGAGGAATCCATCGGCCATCTGCTCTGTTAGAGCTCCTAAAAGAAAAACACACCACAAAAAAACCAGTCACACTGCCAATGTGAAGCCACACTGTGAGGACAACTGTTACATGTGAGAACTGTAAGACTCAGAGAAGTACAAGCTCAGAAGCGGAGAGACCTATAGCCAAGGTATCATGCAGAACTTCAAAATGAACTCTTCACCCATACTGCACACTCTTTAAAAACAACTGGAGCAGGCGGGGTGGGGGAAGAGAGTCCACTTGACTTTTCACTGCCATATTTACAGCCAGCACTCTCACTCTGGCAATAATTCTACTCATGGATTTGACAATGAAGCTAAACTACTGGAGAGCTTCTGCCTGGTTTAAGCAAGGGAATGTGGCTAAATACAGAGATCTTAGCTGCCACATATTGCAATAATTCTAGTCCTCAGTGTTTGCAGCAGCACAGGGTACTAAGGCTCTGAAATTAAAACGAGATCCAATGGTAAATCTTCCTACAGAGGTGTAGGGTGTGTGTGTGTGTGTGTGTGTGTGTGTGTGTGTGTGTGTGTGTGTGTGATTTCATTCATCCTGTTATGTTGTTACGATGTTTCCAAATCTTCATGGAAGCCAAGTCTCTTCCTACCTGCTCTTACTCCATTAATTTCTGAAAACACAGAGGCTCAAAATATGATAAATCTCTATTTTATAAGGGAAATTCCACAGCTGCTTCCAAGCCTGCTTGCATACTTTTGGAGCACCCTTAACAAAAGCTTATTCATTCGTTTTCTCATACCTGTCAACAGTTAGGCGGGATATGTGTGGGGGTGTGAACTGACCCAAAGCTATCAAATTATTTCCTAGCTAAGGAGAAACTTAAATCTTGTCTACTAAGGCTCAATGCAAAACTCCTAATCCACCCAACCACAGTTCACTTTACTCACTCTTCATTAATGCTTTGCTCACAAGTTATGCAGGAAACAAAGTTTTGAATATAATCTGACTTGGGAAGAGAACTATTCCACAACACACAGCTAACAACAAATGTTAGGATACCTGTTCCCTCGCCTGTGGGAAATGCTTCCTGCCCAGGAATCCCAGCGGGCCCTTTCCAGCTCTTCATATTTTTGGTGATGGTTCAGATATGTCTCGTCAGAAATATCTTCCAGCTAGGTCAAAAGAAAGTTATTTTTAACACATTCAAGAGAGTCAAAGCTGTTTCTAAATAGATACTGTCCACACAGCCACCCCAAGATACACAGGAAAAATAACCACATAGTCTGTACAGGCCCAGCAGTGCAAGAATTTAATAAAAGTACAGTTTCCCCCTTTCCACAGTTGCTAGAACATCACAGGTGTACACAAGTAGATAGGACTGTTTTGGTAAACGTGGCTACCAAATAATGTACGTTAATTTTGTCCAAAAACGGAACCAATTCTGCACCTTAATAACTAAATTTATGGAATATGTGTATACAACCTTTTGGATACACAAGAATGGAGATTTTCTCACACAAAATAGGTTTTACACTCCATGGCAGTGTTATTCAGTCTTGCAGTCTTGAATGAGAACAAACCAAAAGGAGTATGTGTTTGCTTTGATGACTGACTGGTTCAAGACACAAAATGAATGTACTGTAGAATCATATGACTGCTGGCAAGACAAGCAAGGTAAGAATGGTGGTCTGTCACCTAAGGGAGTCAATTCTATGTAAAGTGAAGCTCTACACAGTAAATACAAGGCAAGAGAAGCCGTGGTCTATGCAAGCCTAGTTAGACAGATGCACTGCTTGAGGCATGAGATAATGACCAGATCTGTTCCTCCTCCTCACCTCTGAATCTACTTCTCCTGAGGTCTTGAGCTCTTTGAGATCCACCATTCTCCAGCTGCAGGAAGAAAATGACTCAGGGTTAGGGTAATTTCTGCACATACTGCAAACAACTGCAGCAACCAAAAGTGTACTCCAGGGCTTGGCTTGCTATGGTGCTGCTCTTCCTCACCAGTAGACACTGAGGCAATGCCACATTCTGAAGTCAAATACCTTCTCCAAAAAAATGCCAAAGTGCTCACTTGTGCAAATCCTAAAAACCATGCAGGTTTCACCTTTCTCATAAGCAAGTGGACCTGCTAAATATCTACTGCTGAAATAGGGTGGGATGATGACCAGGTGGGATGCACAGAAGCCGAGTAAATGCACACACCATCCTCCGGCACCAGGAAATAAACCCATCCCTTATTCATGGCTACCGGGCTTCTTCAATTCCACTCTTAAAACATACATTGATGTACAATGGAACCTTGGTTCTCAAACTTCATCCATTCTAGGAGTCCATTCAACTCCTGAAACCATTTGAAAACCAAGGTGCGGCTTCCAATTGGCTGCAGGAGCTTCCTGCACTCGAGCGGACTTCTGGGTTTTTGGCGTTCAGGAGCCGAAACGTAAGAGTAGCAAGGCATTCGAGAATCAAGGTACGACTGTACAGCACAGAACTCAATCACCCTCAACCTTACCACTGCTATTGACTGTGTAGCACGAATGGATTTATTGGGGGGGTGTCATAAAATTATTGGGGAAACTGCCTTGTGTGCTATATGGCAGAAAAGGGTCTTGTGTGTGTGTGTTTTTAAGAGCCTCCATCATGTGGAAGCAAACATACATTGCTTGCACCCAATATTCCTCAAGAGCCATAAGGGCTAGAAAACTGCTCCACAGCTGCAAAATAACTTTAAAAGGAAACAAGAGTTGGCAGTGGATGAAGATGTGCTTTAGGGCCAGATGCAAGTAACCTGTGGAGCTCTAGATCAGTGGTTCTCAACCTGTGGGTCCCCAGATGTTGTTGGACTACAACTCCCATAATCCCTGAGCTCTGGGCCTTGCTAGCTAGGGGTGATGGGAGTTGTAGTTCAACAACCTCTGGGGACCCACAGGTTGAGAAAGGCTGCTCTAGATGGATGTTTCTGGACTCCAGTTCCCATCATCCCTGCCAACTGGCTACACTGGCTGCAGATAATGGGAGTTAGGATCCAGGGCACCCCGGTCCTGCTGTAATACACAATTCAGCCACTGAGCGTCTGGCCAGTTCATGGTATTTTAAGTTCCTCCACACCTGGAAATACAGCTAATGCTTCACCAGGAGGTACAGTTTGGAAACTGCCACCATGCCTCAGGGCACTTTTAGAAAGGAGTGTGTTGACGTGACAACTTCAGGAGGAGTTGTTGTTAACTCAGCCCTGTCCTTGACTAGCAAAATGCCATTTGGCATGGCGTGCTGTACGTTTACTCTTACAAAAGGACAACTGGATTTCTTGCAAAAATTATGAAAAACAATGCTCTTATGTCTAAATCAACATGCTCCAGCTGCTGCTTAAATCTGAAGAGCCTCCAGGTGAACCCACCTTGGTGTCAAAATCTCTTTATACTGTAGCTTCTCCACCCGTGTAGCTGCAGCCATTGACATGGGGATCACTATATTGTTGATGTCATAGGAACATTCCACCTTCTTCTTCTTGGCAGGCTGCTGAAACCAAACAAGGATCATCAGAAAAGAATACAAAAACATAGTACTGTCATTCGCATTTCCTCCCAACACATCAAGTACAAGGCTGGTTAACCAATGGCGTCTAAATGTCCGCACAGGGAAATATAGTGTCTAGCAGCTGTTTCAACATCTCTCTGCCCCAGTACGTTACCTGTGTGCTGTGAGACTGTGCTGGTGTGACCTAAGCAGCCACAACAAATCTGAGCTCTAGGTGAGCACTGATATGCCTACAACAGCACCTCCTATTATTGGCCCAATGCACCATGCAGAATCAATCTTGCCTGAATAAAAGGACTCTTAGGTGTACCACATTTTTGCATTGATTTGCTGCAACTGCCCTGTGCAGCAGTTGTTCTTAGCTGCTTTGAGCATGCCAATGGAAAGATCTTCAAAAATGGGTACATCTTAAAACATGAATAATGAGCAGCCCCCTAACACTGAATGTGCTACAGAGCACAGAATGGTATGGGGAAGGTATCTTGACAGGGTGGGGCTAGGGCAGGCTTCCTCAACCTCGGCCCTCCAGATGTTTTTGGCCTACAACTCCCATGATCCCTAGCTAGCAGGACCAGTGGTCAGGGATGATGGGAATTGTAGTCTCAAAAACATCTGGAGGGCCGAGGTTGAGGAGGCCTGGGCTAGGGGAGGAAGTTTTCCAGGCAAAACTCCAAAGGCATTTCGGCCACCATGGAATACAACACTATTAGCCTGAGATATGGTCACTGAGGTCCTTCCAACAGGGCAAGAGGTAACCATATAATCACAGTCGGGCTGTTTATTGATAAACACAGAAGCCATCTGAAATACAGCTTAAGGCTTTTTAAAATACAAAGAGAGCGAACAACCTCAGGATGAAAAAGGGTGAAGTAGTATATAGAAAAACACCCAAGACAAGAAGCTGAAGGACACAGGAATGTTCTGCCCAAAGCAAAAATGAAAAGGGGATAAGTGGATAGTCTTTTGCCACTATTTCTACGGTACATTTTATTCAACCTTCAAGGCTTCCTTTTTCTTTTGAAAAAACCCAGCAATGGTTTTTGGTTTGGTTTTTTTTAGTGCAGTAGTCTGCATATCTAACCAATAACATTCCTAAAAGAAAAACGAAAAAATCCACCAGGAGATATGCGTGAAACAGCATAGCAAATGAGTTGGGAGACAATTCAAGGTTAAGAGAACAGCGCATCATTTAAAAAACGTTTTGCACTCCCAAACACGCCTCGCTCAGGGGAAAGATGAAAGAGGCTTAAGTTTAAAGCGAAGTCACCCAGCAACACTAATTCTGTATTTCCTCTTTGCAGTTCTGTTTGCCAGAGGGACTATGTTCCAACTCACCAACGTCGAGCTGCTAGCAGTCATGGAATTGCCAGGGACTTGGTTGGAGTGGGGGGCAGGTGTATTTTCAAAGCACAGAGATGGCACATGATGTAAAGAACTAGGTTTGTAGGTCTGAGGGCTGGGAACAAAGAAGCTGCGACTGGCCGATCCTTTCAGCAGAGGACCTGGTAATGAAAACATGAAATTAAGAGGACATACTAACTCTGCAACTTCTGCTTAACCACAAGGTAGATGGGAGTTCATTTTTTGGGCTGTACTTCCTGGAAATAGTTTGCCTGTTATTTTTTTAATGTAGCTTGACTGGAGGAGCAACATCAAGTTGGAATGAACCGCAAGTGTATCAATATATATGTTACTCTAAAATATTGCTCCCGGTGCCCCTGTTTTGTAGATGTCCTACCCAAACCACCAACAACCCTACTGTTAAAATTGATGCACAATGACGGAGAGACTGGATGGAGAATTTTCTTTTGCCTCTCTTGCAAAAAAACAAACAAACTTGTGTTCATCTCATAAAATTAACACAATCGTTTTAGGAGAGGGAAAAAGGAAAAACTCCATTTAGATACTGAATAATGAACTTAGGAAATTCTCTGATACATGATGAGAAGATGACCACTCAGATGCTTTTAAAAACCATTGGGCAAGTTCATGCAGGACTGTTATCATGACCAATAGCTACTGATAGATATAAGCAGAACTGCCCTGGACATAGTCAATAGACCCCTGGTTTCAGATACTGGGGACAAACAACGTGCTATATCCACCTCTTTCTGGCTCCTGTCAGTGAGTGCCATGGCCACTCTCCTTTGGTTTGATTTTGCCCATACAGTAGATGATTTTTTTCCTCAGACAGAATGTGGCACCTTTAATGGGAACTTAAGCCAAGAGCTAAAATAAAGCTTCTCTTATATTGCATATAATTTACCAGATGCAGAGAGAGATGATGAACAAATGTTGTTGGTAAGGTCTTTCAAACCCCACTGGGGTATCTTGAGAGTCTTGAGTTTATGACTCAACCTGTGGTCCTCTCTCAGCAAGGCTTCAAAGTGTAAATGAAGAGGGTTGCCTATTAGCAGAAGAAAACAAGTTAACCCACACTTATTATTATTCGGTATTCAAATTTATATCCTGTGATTGTTACAAATAATTCACAAATTGTGATAATTGCATTGAATACTTCCGATAATTATAGTACATGCATATTAATGGTACAATATTTTGCTTCAAGTTTTTTTTAAAAGATGAGATTGGTTAGATTTCACATACTGTTCTTGTAGGTTTATGTACTTTACATTGTGGGGTATTTTGTACCCTGATGCTTTGTGTGCAACTATATTATCTTACTTAAAAAGGGAAAGATCTCAGTGAAGGCATGATTTATATTCTTTGTACTTGCAACTGGTGCCAAGCTCAATACCATCCATTTAGTATTTTAACTTATATGGCTTTCCTGAATTACATTTGACTCCCAAACCATACTGACAGGGCTGGGCAATATATTGATGTATTGTCCAAAACTGGATTCAAGTCTATATTGTGGTATTTGTTTCATAATTTTTTACCTGGAAATGTTGTGAATTTTCTCTCTCTCTGTGCATGTGCTTTGCAAAAATCACAACACTGGAAAAACTGTGAAGCCAGCCAATCCCTCTACATAAAAAAGGTAAAGGGACCCCTGACCATTAGGTCCAGTCGTGGCCGACTCTGGCGTTGCAGCGCTCATCTCGCTTTATCGGCCGAAGGAGCCGGTGTACAGCATGACTAAGTCGCTTCTGGTGAGCCAGAGCAGCGCACGAAAACGCCGTTTACCTTCCCGCCGGAGTGGTACATATTTATCTACTTGCACTTTGACGTGCTTTCGAACTGCTAGGTTGGCAGGAGCAGGGACTGAGCAATGGGAGCTCACCCCATTGTGGGGATTCAAACCACCAACCTTCTGATCAGCAAGTCCTAGGCTCTGTGGTTTAACCCACAGCGCCACCCGCGTCCCCTTCCTTCTACATAGCTCCACCCTTATTTCAGACATTGTCATATATCATTATATCACGATGTTTAGCTGGTGATATATCGCAATGTTGAAAACCAGGTATCGCCCAACCCTACATAAACACAATCCATTTCAATATTAACAAAAAGTAGATGACTAAGGCTTGTCACATGTCACAGCACGCTCAGTAAACTACCGTCAACAAGGTTAAGTGTGGACCTTCACAGATTCGACTTTCATCAGCAAGGTCTGGCTCACTTTAAACAAGGGGTGGCTAACCTGTGGCCTCTAGATGCTGTTGGGATTCAAACTCCCATCAGCCCCAGCCACCATGTCCAACAGTCCAATAGCACCTGGACATTATATAAATTAATGAATAATTAACAAACAGCAACAAAATTTGAAAGGCCACAAGTTAGCCACCCATGTTTGAAACAAATGATAGGGAGGGAAATGTTTGAGTGATACTTTTACCAATGAGAGAATCACAATAGAACACACCAGAATTTATACAAAGAAATGTGACTAAAGCATCGCTGAAATAAACTAAGTGCCACTGGTCATCTTGCAAAAACACCTCTTTTGGTACTTACAAAATAATGGCAGCACACTGCTTTTATTGCTTTTGCAAATTTCCCAACTTTTGCTTTCTAGTAATCTTTGTACATGATTCTCTTAAATCATGTTGAAGACAGTATGTTAATTCTTTAGAGAATCTGTCCTCCATGGAAATATCAAGAAAGGAAAAAAAACTCTGTTCTACATTATAGCAATGCAGCCTCTACAAATGTGGCAGAAGACAGGAGTGCCAAAACCTCCACTGAGATCTGATGGCGAACACTCAGCTCATGCTAGTAGAATGAAGAAAAGCCTCCTAAACAGGCAGGTTCTTCATTCCACATGAAGAGGCTGTTTATCGTTTTACTCACCATGGGAAAATGACAGAATGGGATGGAAGCCTGAGTCCAGCAGAGCTACCCGCTCCTCTAAAGACATTGTCTCTGGGTCTATGGTCTGGACAGAGGCCTTACAGTCACACAAGATGCAGGAATTGGGTCGTTCACAGTTACACTTCATACTGAGAGGTTTCTGTGGCTGGAACACAAAGGAGATCAACAAAATACTTATTTATCTGGAACGGTTAAAACGACCACTCTCTGTTTCAGACGCAGATTAAAGATGACTGCAAACCAAGTAACCCAAAGGCCTAATACATCAAAAAGCAGAAACACAACAGAGAACAAAGGCAAGCAAGAAGTGCCAAAACTCAGCAGTACGGGTGGGGCCTAAGAGTATAACTGTCACTTCCTTTCCAATCTCTTCCTGTTCAGAATCCTGGCTCTTCCCTTTGCAAACATTCCATTTCTACTTGCTGCCATGACTGAATACAAACAGTGAGCTAAAAATAATAATAATTTGTGATATATTACCTGTTCCCATGGCTCTTTTCATACTGCTGAACCCTTTTTTTAGCAGAGCATTTAGCAATACTAGAATGACTACAATAGGGAGGCTCCAGGTTCAAATCCCTACTCAGTGACAAAGCTTAGGATGATAGCCAGACCTACTGAAATCAATTGCCTTATGTAACTAGGTGAGCTATCCCAGTGGAGATGCTAAAGGTAAAGGTAAAGGTACCCCTGCCCGTACGGGCCAGTCGTGACCGACTCTGGGGTTGCGTGCTCATCTCGCTTAAGAGGCCGGGAGCCAGCACTGTCCGAAGACACTTCCGGGTCACGTGGCCAGTGTGACGAAGCTGCTCTGGCGAGCCAGCACCAGCGCAGCGCACGGAAACACCGTTACCTTCCCGCTATAAAGCGGTACCTATTTATCTACTTGCACTTAGGGGTGCTTTCGAACTGCTAGGTGGGCAGGAGCTGGGACCGAACGACGGGAGCTCACCCCGCCGCGGGGATTCGAACCGCCGACCATACGATCGGCAAGTCCTAGGCACTGAGGCTTTACCCACAGCGCCACCCGCATCCCAGTGGAGATGCTAGCCACCCTTTATTTAAAAAGAGCCAATTTTCTCTTGTTAGCATACCTTACATGAGTCGTGGTGGAATAATAGTGCCAGAATCTTTCAGGAGCTAATCTAACTAACATTGTCTATACTACTTCTATTAAATTAGTAGCAACAGTAGTGCTAGACCATCAGAATTATTATTATATATTTATACCCAGCCTTTTCTCCTGACGGGACTCAAGGCAGCTTACAAATAAACGCAAGAACTGTTCAAAATGTAGCATAAAAACAATAATTTAAAAACAATTAAACATCAATACAACTAAAACTACATACATATAGTAAACATATAATCACAATAAAAACAGCACAGCACCGGCCCTTTCATTAAAAGCAGTCAATCCCCAAAAGCCTGTTGGAACAAGTAGGTCTTCACCTGCTGGCAGAAGGACAAGGAGGCAGCCAATCTAGCTTCTCCAGGCAGGGAGTTCCAGAGTTGGGGAGCAGCCACCGAAAAGACCCTTTCGTGCATCCCCACAAAGCTTGCCTGTGAGGGTGGCGGGACCAAGAGAAGAGCCTCCCCAATAAGATCTCAAAAGCCAGGCAGGTTCTTAGGAGGGAATGCCGTATTTTAGATAGCTTGTACTTAAGCCACCTATGGCTTTATAGGTCATAACCAGCACTTTGAATAGTGTGTGGAAACAGAATGCTATCCAGTGGAGCTGCTTTAGCAAGGGAGTCGTCTGCTCCCTATAACCAGACCCAGTCCAGAGTCTGGCTGCAGCTCTTTGAGCCAGTTGAAATTCCTGAGCACTTTCCAAAGGCAGCCCTATGCAGAGTGTGTTACAGTAATCCAAATAGGCTGTAATCAAGGCATATGTCACTGTGGCCAAATCAGACACCTCAAGCGATTCTGTCTGGAATTCCTACAGTCCAGAACTCCCAAGGTAACAAGGCTACCACAATTTGATTGCTGCCACCAGACAAAATTATGTCCTGCCTGTCTCTCCTTAAAGGATGGAATTGAGACAAACATTATCAGAACCTTCTTCAACAACAGCTGCAGAGGTGAAACATCGCACCTACCTTTCTGCTAAGGTGTGAGACTGCACTGACTCTCACCAGCCTGCGCTTCCTGTATCTGCAAATTGGACGGATTCTAGCAGCAACACAGCTGTTGTCAAGGGAAGACAGTGTAGCAGGCAGGCTGTTGTTGAGTTGCTTCGGTTTCTTGAGAATCCTGTTGGCATCCACATCATCTTGGGAATTGCTGGTGGAGCATGTGTTGAAACTGCAGTGAAAAGGAAGAGATACACACACTGAAAATTCTTCTGAAAGGGGGAGCCAGAAGATTCAATACTGGACTTGGGCAGATTATCCTATTACGTGTATTTTTGTAGTTTTAGTCCTCAATGGTCACATCTGACCTACCGAAAGCAACACAGAGCCTTGTAGCACTTTAAAGAGTAACATTTACTTTTTAAAAAATGAATTTTATTAGAGTTTATAACAAAAACTACTAAAATTATTGCCAAATATCTTTTTTTGTCCAAACTAAAAGAGGTAAAGAGAAGAGAAAGAAAAATAAAAAGGAGTAGAAAAGGAATTTAAAGAGAGAAAGTGAAAGAAAGATAAAAGAGAGAAAAGGTAAGAAGCTATATATAAACATTATTCCCTAAACCATTAACTTCAATTCTCAAATCCAAATGTCATTATTTCTCCCCCCCCCCACGCAAATAGTATGAGAGGTTTCCAAACGCTTAAAGAGTAACATTTTTACAGCATCAGCTTTCACAGTCTTTAGTCCACTTCATCAGATGTGTAAAGTATTATCATGAGTTACAAGTATACATAAACATACAACTGTGTTGTTTTGGGGTGGGGTGCGGGGTTGTAAACAGACTGTTGGCAAGTAAAGAAAAGCAGAACGTATATAGTTTCACTTCTGGCAAGGCTTTAAAAAAAATAAAAATGCTAACATTGATTATACTGTTCCACTCAGAGTCAGCATGAGCTAGGAAATAGGGTTAACCATGCTGGCTATTTGCACCAGCTTTGCTTTACAATTACCAAAAAACCAAAGTGACAGCATAGAACTTCAGAGGGCTAGCAGGACAATTGTAAACAACCTTGGCCTTCAAAGAGTGATGTAGGCTTTCCAGAAAACTTCTCAAAACCCTTTATCAAATGGAGTCTGATTTAGCATGACTTGTTTGACATGCATGCAGTAAACGAAACTATAGAAGTACAACACATTAATTTAACAAGCTATAGAAATCTCTCCAAAAAAATTCCAAGAGCCAGATAACTGATGGGGGGGGTGGATTAGCAAAATATGTTCCTGGTTGCATGGTATGGGCTTGAGGCCACCTTGCTGAAGCTAAACAGGTGTGGATCTGGTCAGTGTTTGAATGGGAGACTTCCTGGGAACACGTAGGGTTCCATGATGGAAGTAAGGCAGGATATAAACAGTTTCTAAAAAAGAATGAATGTGCTTTCAAGGTTATATTTTTAAAAATTAAAAGCTCTAGAAATGATTTTTACTGGAATAACAAAACATTTTAAGGCATGATAGTAGTAGACACTTTCCTAATTCTTGAAGTTTTAAGGGGGGGGATGGAAGGCTCTTAAAACTGTTAACATTAATTTTAGCACACTCCCAAAATCAAGCATAGAAATTTAGATATGTGTGCATGCTTCCTAGGAAGAGTCATCTGAAACAGCTCCATCTGACCAGTGTTACACCAATTTACATTACTTAGTAATGTTATGAAACAATAGGATGGATGCAGAAAGTGGCCTGTAAAACTTAAGTCCCATCACTCTTCTCTTGAACTGCCTCTCCAGAGTGTCAAGAGACCTGCCTGAAGACGGTAGGTGTATAATTGTAAAGTAGGAGAAGGAAACAGCCCACACTGTTCAGGAATGATGCTTCAAAAGGATAAAAAGGGGAGTGGAACAAATTTGCTGAGTGAGCAGCCTTTTGCTCAGGCAATCTTTGGCTGCAATCCAATAGTGTGGATCCACAGAACCATGAGTGGAAGGGAAAATGGATTAGCTCTGCTCTGTGAACTCACATGCCAGCAACAGAGGCCATTTTTCACAGTGCAGAACCACAGTGTATCAGGAAGTTGAATTACAGAGCAACAGCAAATAACAAAAACAGGGTGAATACACTCTAGTGGGCCTTAAGAAAAGTCTCAAAAATGGGTTTCTGCAAAGTCTTAAGTAAGAGGTTGTGCAAATGGAGCAACCTCTCTGGGTTTAGGGTCATTTCTCTCATGCTCTTCTGCGAGCTAAAGAAGCACTTGGCTAGCAGAAAGACACGTTTGGATCCAATCCAATGCATTTTAAGAAAAGCAAACAGGTTGAAAAATATGAGCTTTATGTTTCTCTGGGAAATATTCCACCCATCCATACTATTGCCTTAAGAGATATTAAGAGGAATAAGCGAAACCCAGCATGCTTCAGTACATTTAAAGACATTCCTGTTCTACAAACAACCTGAATCCACTGTCACTTAGGACAAAAGGCCCTAGACTGGTTTTTCATACCACTATGAAGTTTGCAAGCCCTGGGGAAGAGGTTTGGGTGACTGAACGCATATACACAGCCCAGAGCCCCAGGCCAGCAAATGTCCAGTTTGCGGGGGGTGGTTCTCAAACTTCACCATGTTGGCTTCTGCAACTGTGAGGGAGGAGGGAGGGAGAGAAGGAAAAGGGGAAAACCCAAACTCCTTTCATGTTTTAAAAACAACTGTTTCCCTTCTACATAGCAGTCACAGATTAACTATGCATTCCAACCCTGGGGCGTGGGAGACCCAACCACCACAAACCCGGTTCCAGGGTAGTGACAGACACCCAGCCCACTACTCTTGGCCCGCCCATTTAACACAATGCAGCCGTGGGAGCAGAGCAGGGAAAGCGAGAGCTCCAGGCAGACAGAGTGAGAGGGAAAGAAAAACACTCTCCTTTCTCTTGTAATTAAAGGATTAATCTTTACTAAATATTTGTGAGCAATTATGTTTTTATAATCTAAACCAGTCTCCCAAGAGACTGCGATCTACTCATTTTAACTGGCAGTTAAAAATGTTGTTCAGCTGCTTTGGGGGGAGCCAGTGATCTGTCAGGAAAAAGCACCAAGGCAAAAGCCAGCTCCAGATGGCTGGACTGCAAGACTCAATGTTGATGTCTGGGATTGTACTGTTGGAGAAGAGGTGGAGCCTTTTCCCTGTACTGAGCACCGGATGTTAGCTCAGTGTGTCATTTGACCTGTACTGGATGTACTTGGGAGGAGTTTCTTCTTGCTGTTGTTGAGTGCAGACATAATTCTCTGTACTGAGATGAGGGACAGAAAATAAATGATGTAAATAGTTTTCTGTCTGCTTCTTTCCCCTCCCTGGGGACACCAAAGGGGAGAGAGGAAGAACGGTGTGTTACTCTCACACATATGAGAGTAATCGCCGAGACCTCGCCTGCTTATCAGCAGAGGGAGACGCGGGGAGGTCGTCAGGAATATCTGCCGGTGCCTACGCTTTGGCACATTCCTCTGACCCTGGCAGAATTCCAACTGATCAGAATACCAGTGATCTACCCAGAGATGTCCAATGATCTACCATTAGATCACGATCTCTCTATTGGACGTGCCTGATCTAAACCAAAAAAAGAGGCACCATTAAGGGCTATGGACATTGTTTTGCTGACACGCACCCACACCCCTGAATGCCACAAAGAAATAGTCTGGCAAAGAGAGCAACCCAAGCAGGGATTAAACCTTTTTCATCAACATTAAACATCTTCAAAATCAAAACCTTAAGAAGACAGGCAAAACACAGTTGTGTTTGTTTTGTTTTATAGCCTGCCATACAGGGTCCAATGTAAGGCAGCAATGCGCTTAACGATTTAAGACAAAGTGGTCCCTTCAAAACAGAAGCAATCCTTCTCCTGGGAGGGAATCATTGTCCCAACTTGGACAGGGAGCCACAGAACTGGTGGGTGCAGCAGAGGCAGGGAGAACTGTTACAACACATACAGCCAACATTCAGGAGGAAGCAATGTTGATGCATTTTATATGCCCAGGTGTTCTGATCTTTTCTGCCAGCAAACAGACGGTACTCAAAACAAAGCAAGACAAAGTAGGCTTTTGCTTACTGAAACACTGTGGTAGAAAAATGAAGATTCAGAGGTTTCACACCTTGCCATTTTAGTCAAACATGGTAAAGGCACATGCTGACGCTAGTGATGGCTGCTTCAAGATGCTGTTTATTGTGGAGGTTTTTTGAAACGCCTTATTCAACCAACCTTCCCCAACCTGGCATTCCCCATATCTTCGTTTGACCATTGTTGCCATCACTCCTGACTACTGGCCCATACTAGCTTGGACTCAGGTTTGTCTACAGTGCAATAACAACTGGGGGTTGGGGAAGGCTTTTCTAGACATTTGTTGAGATAACTAGGCTTCCCAAGTTGTGTCCAGAACATTACCAAAGCGCACCCAACCAGCTAAGGCGGCTTGTGTCAGGTGCTGCAGTGAAGCATCCTCTAAGCGTTTGCTACTCCATGTTCATAGTATGAACCAGAGACCCCTCGCACAGCACCTAAGGAACCAAGTAGAGCCCTGCTGGATCAGTGTCCATGGCATAGCAAGTAGGAACAGAGGCATGGATCCAACTGAATGGGATGGAGCATGCCAAGAATCTGGAGTCCAGCCACTTAGCATTCCATTCATTTCACGAGTTATCTGCTGCCAACAGACATTAAAAGATACTGATCACAATGCCCAAGCAACAGCCAACATGTAAAGATTTGCAATCTCTTAGGCAACACTAAAAAGTCACTCTAAATCTTTGGCAACCACGGCTCATTGTAAAGCGCTGTGACATGCCTCAGGCTCACGCATTCCCCTCGCCCCTCCTTTGTACGCAAGAAGAGGTTATTTAAAGGTTTCTGAATATAGTTCTGAAAGTAGTTTGTACAAACCACAGGCAGAAAACTTACACCGTCTTGTACAATTAGGCTTCTGCCTCCTCTCCCCTGCTACTCCCTGTGCATTCTCCAAATAATAAAATAATAATAATAATATATAATATATAATTTATACCCTGCCCATATGGCTGGGCTTCCCCAGCCACTCTGGGCGGCTTCCAACAAAATATTAAAATACTATAATACCTCAAACATTAAAAGCTTCCCTAAACTGGGCTGCCTTCAGATGTCTTCTAAAAGTCTGGTAGTTGTTGTTCGCTTTGACATCTGGTGGGAGGGCGTTCCACAGGGCGGGTGCCACCACCGAGAAGGCTCTCTGCCTGGTTCCCTGTAACGTGGCTTCTTGCAGGGAGGGAACGGACAGAAGGCCCTTGGCGCTGGACCTCAGTGTCCGGGCAAAACGATGGGGGTGGAGGCGCTCCTTCAGATATATTGGACCAAGGCCATTTAGGGCTTTAAAGGTCAGCACCAACACTTTGAATTGTGCTCGGAAACGTACATCTACTGCAGAGGATCCCCCAAATCTCTGGAGCAGCTTTTGGAGCTGGGGGGGGGGGGGACTGCAGGGGAGAGGAGAGTCAAGATGCAGTCCTGCTGCATGAGTGAAAGTCTACTTTGCTTGTGCAAACTGCTTGTACAGGAACACTGTTGGATAAAACCCTCTATAAACAAATAAGGATCTCACATCAGGCGCACATCCTGGTTGGACAAAATGGCTTATTCATTTCAGTTTTTACAAGCCATGGTTTCCTGCACATGCAAGATATATTTATCAGTCACCGCATGCCAAATCCTCTAGGCAACATATAATAAAACAGATTAAAAGAATGGAAACGCATCCAGATACCAATTATTAATAAATGAATAAACCAAACAGCAACAAAAGCAACTTCAGCCCTGGCTCAATTATACCAAATTTAAAAACCCACCTGTATAAGCAAAACACAATCACCATAAGAATTTGAAAATGAGCTAGAACAGATGACATCATTTTAAATTCAATTTGAACCTTTAAAAGTAATTAAAAAGCTGAAAGAAGAAGAATGCTTTTGTCTGGCGCCAAAATGGCATTAAAATGGATGCTAGGCAAACGCTTTAATATGACAGGAAATTGCAGCTTGTTCAGAATAGGAGCTTTAAATCTCTTCCCCTCATGCATAGAGGGGGGCGTGAGTCAGGCTCACTAGGGTGCATTCCAAGTAGCTGAATGCAGCAAATGGCTTCATTTTCAGGGGTTAGCAGTAGGATGAGCTGCAGCAAACCTTGGACCTGTGCACTACCCCCAACACAACCATAAGGAGCTTGGAAACGTTTGTTTACATCTTGTTTTGACATCTGAACCTGGACAAACTTGAGTTCATTTTACTTATGGTTAGTGAAAGCAAGAAAACCCCAAACATTAGTTTATTCAGCCTTGCTGAATCAGACCAAAGGCTTATCTTGTCCTATTACCCACAAAGACCAGCCAGATGTCCCAAGGGGAGCCACGCAAGTAGGATACCATTACGGAGCACAGGAACGTCTTTTATCACATTACATTAACAGTCCCTATCACTTCAGAGCATTCTAAATGTGATGTGAGCTAAGAAGGAAGGGTGCGATTTTTCCATTCAATAAAGTTTCCAGTATACATTGCCTTTGTTGAATTTCATCTCCACATTGCAATTAGTTTGCAATGGACATGGCAATGTCTCTTCAAACATTGCCACAACATGAACCTAAGACCATTGCTCTGTACAGTGGTACATTGGTTTACAACCATAATACATTCCGGAGGTCCGTTTGTAAACCAAAACAGGTTGTAAGCCAAGGTGCGCTTTTGCCAATGGGGCCTCCCAAAAAAATTTGTTCGTAATCCAAAAAAAGTTTGCAAATCGGGACACACACTTCCAGGTTTGACGTGTTTGTAATCCAAAACGTATGCAAACCAAGGTACCATTGTAATTCCTTGACTTCAGGTCAGCCTCAAATATTCAGCAATGCTAGAGTGGGGCGGGGAGGGAGGGTTGGAGAGAACTAAGAAAGAATCCTTTCTACGAAGTTTTGAAAGTTCCAAAATCAACAAGAAAGCATAAAATGATGCCCAAGGTAAGATGAACCGTAACAAAAATACGGAAAGAGAGTTGAAGTGATTCTTCAGATTCCAAGCATGCAACAAGTTTTAATTGCAAGTCTGAACGCGGTCCAGTGCAAACACAAAGCCACTACTCTGGCACTGGGGAACAATGGGTTGGATCCAACTAAGCCATTGCGCAAGCGTCTTCCGCAAGCACAATGGAATTTTTCCACATTACCACCAGCCAAATATCGTGATATTTTAATATATCACGATGTTTGAATTAAGGCTGGAACAATGTAGAGGTGAATGTGGTAATGCCCTGGCAACTGCTACTGCTTAGGGGTCTAACTCTAAAACTGATAAATTTTTACTTACCATTATTTGACATAGAGCCATACCTTGGTTTTCAAACAGAATGCAATCCAGAAGTCCATTCGACTTCCGAAATGTTCGGAAACCAAGCCGTGGCTTCCGATTGGCTGCAGGAGCGTCCTGCAGCCAACTGGAATCCGTGGAAGTCACACTGGCTATTCAGCTTCCGAAGCAAAGTTCGCAAACCGGAACACCTACTTCTGGTCTTGTGACATTCAAGTTCCAAGTTGTTTGTGAACTAAGCTGTTCGAAACCCAAGGTACGACTGTATTGTTAAAACTGTTATGTTACAGTACAATTGTACTGATAATGTTTAAATTCAATTTTCTCTAAAATTGAAGCTGTAGAAGTAATTCAGTAGCATAGATATCAAAGGTAAGGTGAGAGAATGTTTCCTTAAAAAATTGTTTTTGAAAGTTAAAGAATAATTTTATGTACACTAAACATGGTGAGACATAAATAAAAGAGAAACAGCACCCATGTAGAAGGCAAAGTAAAGGGGGAAGGGGAAGAAAACAAAAACGCTATAATTTACAAAGTTGTTATTGTAATTGACCAGGTCTTAGCCTATTACACTGGTACCTAGGTTCCGGAACTCAATCCGTTCTGGAAGTCCATTCAACTTACAAAACATTCTCAAACCAAGGTGCGGCTTCTGATTGGCCCCAGAAACAATGCCAACAGCCGAGACAGATGTTCAGCTTCCAAAAAACGTTCGCAAACCGGAACACTTTGTTCCGGGTTTGTGACGTTCGGAAGCCAATTTGTCTGGGAGCCAAGCCATTTGGGAGCCAAGGTACCACTGTACAGTATTTGTAAGAACGTTTCATAAAAAAATTAATTACATTACTACACCAAACAAAAGGCAATTCACAATCACTGTCACATTTTTAGATATTCAAATATATTTAACAACTGAGTCTTAGCTGAAGGTTCGCATCCCACAACACCAGTTATTAAACTGTTTAATTTTCATTTCTAAACCAGGTGAAAACAGAAAGAATGGAATGGGTAATTTTTTACAGAACAAAAAATTCCTAAATGAAATTTATATATTTAGTGCCAGGGGAATTTGCATTTCTTTTATAAACCAGGCCAAACCAGAAAGAATGGATAAAAATTTACAGAATTTAAAATTATTAAACAAACATAAATATTTTCGCAATGAAAATTTGATGCATTTAATTATATGAAAATTTACTCGATAGCATGCTTGAACTATAACATTACAGATTTCTGGAGAATATATTAATGTTAATATATTAATTTGTCATTAATAATAACAAATGTGTGAGAAAGGAAAGGGGCAAGGGGAGAATTGATGAGAGTTCTAGGGTAGGGAGAGGGTCTGGAGGAGCATAATGAGGGAGGCACACAGACATTTGCGTGTGCACAAACACACCCAGTAAGAAGCACATGCAGATGGGAAAAAGAGGGAAGTGGCCAGAGCTTCAATGGAGTATCTTTCTTTGCAGTTTCCGTGGGAAAGGGGAGATGGTGGAGGAAACTAGTGGTACTTAATTCGTTCCGGGGGTCCGTTCTTAACCTGAAACTGTTCTTAACCTGAAGCACCACTTTAGCAGATGGGGCCTCCTGCTGCCGCCAGAGCACAATTTCTGTTCTCATCCTGAAGCAAAGTTCTTAACCCGAGGTACTATTTCTGGGTTAGCGGAGTCTGTAACCTGAAGCATATGTAACCTGAAGCGTATGTAACCTGAGGTACCACTGTACTCTAAAGTTAAGAAGAGGAGCTGCCGCCTGCCAGCAAAGAAAGGCTGGGTTTATTTAAAAACAAAACAAAACACACCGCAGACAAACACGGGAATGGGGAGGGAGACACACACACACACACACACACACACAGAGAGAGAGAGAGAGAGACAATCGCACACCCAAAATCAACAAGCACAGCAGGGGAAAGAAGGAAACTTGCTTGGTACAGGGGAAGCAGAGTGAGGGTGGTGGTGGGGAGCTACTTTAGAGTAAGTCCTGCTGCCTGCCAGCAGAAAGAGGCTGGGTTAATTAAAAAAAAGTGTTCTGCTTCTTCACAAAAACAAAACCCACATGCAGAGAGTGAGGTACAGACAATCACACACCTAACTACAATAAACAAGCACAGCAGGGGAAAGAGGGAAGCGGCTCTTATGCTTTCTTTTTCTTTTCCCCATTACTCCAGTTTATATTTTTACTGAGAACAGGAGGAGAAAAGGGGCTCCAGACTCCAGAAGCCATGCATCTACCTAAGCCACCTATCAGCCTGGTGGCTGCCTTTCAGCAAGAGCCTGGCGTCTCTGAGGGAGGGACGTTCCCGCTTGCAGGCTGTTCACCTCCGCCTGCTCAGGAGACGGAGCCCTTGGGCACAGTTTGGCTGCACACATGCACACAGAGATATCTCCAAGGACGGTTTTTGCCTGCCGCTGAAGAGGCAGGCAAGGCAGACTAGAGAGCTGCGGCAGAGAGTTACCCTGCAGTGCACACACAATTTTTCAAAGAGCGTTTTTTGCATCAACCTGACACTGCCGCTACAGGAGGGAAGCAAGGGCAGCTAAGGCACTTAGCAATTGCAACAGCTGCACAGGACAGGAAAAAGCATCGTGTGATAAGAATTTTAAGGTCTTAGATGTATAATAAATGTTCATAAGTGTACCAACCAAGCATGTACATAGTTCAGCACAGGAAGACAAACCTGAAACCATTTTTGATTCCCAAACTGACCAAATGTTTTCTCTGCAAGGTCATAGGAAAATGACATTGACTTTTCCTTCAAAAATCCTGTCTTAAGGGTATGTCTGTGTTTGAATAGGGTGAGCCTGTGACCTGGCTCAGGAACTAAGTATTTATCATTACAAAAGACTGGCCAGGCTCCCCAGGGTATGGAATCAAGTAAGAATTAACAGGTAACCTGCCAGAGAGGAGATACAACAACACACTCAGATTTCTGCTGTAGACCGCCCTTTCTGTGATGTAGATATGATGTTTCTGAAGGTGGTCTTGGACTCCAGGGCGGGCAATTTAAAATGTCTATATAAGGGTGGGCACACCTAGGTTCTGGGTCCTCCTCCTTTCCTGCGTTTGAAGGGAGCACCCTGTTGCAACAGATCAATAAGGATCAGGCTTACTAGCTGCTTTGCTTCTCAATATTCTCCGCTTGGCCTCTGTTATTTTCTCCTACCAATAGGGAGCCTATGTAAGGACTCTATATGGGATCTTGGACACCCTATAAGGGAAAAGAGCAGATTATTGTTTACAACAATCAGCTTCCCAGTTTTTGCAGTATCGTGCTATTTGACTATCCCACACCAGCACACACCCGATTCACGATATATTGCCAGGTAATTTTTTTAAAAAAATGGTTATCCTGATTTGCTCTTGATAGCGGTATAAAACAATTTATTGATATATTGCCCAGTCCTACTCTGGAGCATATTGGGGGCAGTGTGGAGGGGGAGATCGGTTGCACGAATGGAAGTTTATCTGCTTGTGTAATGACTTGGCTAGATTCAACCCAATTAAGGACAGCAAGACGTTCTCTTGCAAGGAGTCACTACTACTCTTTGCATGTGAACCATAGGCATTGCACCCAGGGGACTCTCAGAGGAATAATTTGCAGGTATTTTATAAAGAAAAAGTATAGATACAGGCCAGGGAACTGGTCATGTGGGGTAATACAGGAGACTCAGACTAAGGCCTGAAAATAAACACCTATTCTTCCTACAATCAATTTAATGCCGTTCTCTGCCATGACAGAACAGCAAGAATTAAAATTCCTAAAGACTGACCTCCATATGCTGGCTTCTGTGGATGCCAATAGCTTGCATTTACTATATTGTGGTAAAAAAGTGTAATTTCAATCTTGTTCTATTGTGATGAATAAAAATGGAAACGCGAGGGTAAACTAGACCAATAATGAACTGTTCTGAAGAAAGAGTCACTTTTCTTAAGAAGCTGGTATGGTGCCCAAAGGTGACATTTGACGGCTCTACAGTGGTACCTTCTTTTGAGCCCGGGATCCATTCCAGAGCCCTGGATGCTCCATGAAAGGGACGCTAGACAAAGCGCCACTCTGCGCGCACACGCGGAGCGGTTTGCGCTTCTGCACATGCGCGAGTGGCAAACCCAGAAGTAACCTGTTCCGGTACTTCTGGGTTTGCTGCAGATGTTCGCCGAAATGGATTATAACACAGTCGACAGGTATGTTCGTGGAGGTATTACTGTATATGGAACCTGAAAACAGCTATGCAAGAGGATTTGTTGACCACTGACTGAGGCATCTTTCCCCAACCAAAGGTTCTCCTGTGACTACATTCAAAACTGAAATTGTACAAAAGGAAGAGACACAGAAAGCCTTTGCTTCCCACACCAGCACATATGGAGCCACAGACAAGCGACCTGAATGCATTTTACAACAAGCTTCGCTAAACGATGTATTCTATTTTGGTCCAAGAACATTTAAAATTATGGTAATCCATATAGAATTCTTTTTTTCCTCAAAAACACCAAATTAATTTTCTCTCTTTTAATCAGAGCCAGTGCAGAATACAATGTTTACTCAGCAAGACAAATTCCAGAACATCACACTGATCAACCTGAAAGAAAAGTAGGACTAACCAGTTACTTATTCCGTTGACTTGATGGGGTGATGTGCAGGCTTTGGGGGGCTCTGGAGACCCATTGATGGGTGTACAGGAGGGACTTTGACACACAAGGTTTCTTAAAGACTGCGCAAGGCGAGAATTCTGCAAGAGAAAAATGAAATCTCAAACTCAAGTAAGTCTTGTGACAGAATGAATCAGAAGACTCATTTGTTTTGTGCTCTGGAAGCAGGAAGAGAGAGGGGAAAAAAAGCAAAAGCAGCAATTTAACAAAGTGCAAAGTAGTTTGCCATCTCAGTAGGGTTAATCCACAACCATTGGTGCCTCCTTCCATATGTCTGCATTCGAAAGATCCATGAATACACCCTCAGGCTCCAATTTAAACAATAAAAGCTGCTTTTAAATTTCATCCACAAACTAAAAATAAGACCTGAGCATTTCCTTCCTCTCATTAATGATTAGATCTCAACAAAAAATGCCAGCAAAGAGGGAAGTAACCCAATTATCCTCTACAGCTACAATCCTATGATGTAGGAATGGCACCTAACATTTTAAGAAACTTCTCAAGATTTCAGCTCTCATCGTTATGGTGCTTAACATATTTGGTAATTTCCAACATACTACTTCGTAAGCTCTTTGAGAATGAGACTCTGAAGCACACAACAAACCCCACACACCTGCCATAAATGTTATGCCAAAAGCTGTCAGAAAATTTATCTCAAAGAATATTTAAAATCAGGTCACTTTCAACATCAGGCCGTCCCAACTTCAGATTTGATACCTTCACTTAAGAAGGCAGCTAAGCTACTCATTAACAGGAAGCTTAGTTATCCATTTTAGCATTTAAGAAAAGAGGTCTTGCTGTAGGGAAGATGCACTAACAGTCGCTTAACAGGAAACACAAAAACCTCAGAGAATATTACAGGAAAGCTGTAATCAGGGCCACGTGTTTCTATGCCTCCAGGCATTTGCTGCACCCCTGAATTTGGCATCCTGAGTGTTGTTTTATCTGTTTTTACATTTTAGGCAACCATATTTGCAAGTAAGCTAAGCTGAAATAACAGAACTTACTTCTAAGTAGGCATGTACAGGATCGGTCTAAAATTTTGCAGAGAAAAACATGAATTCAGGAGCAAATGGAAGGGACAGAGGGAGGAAGAGAAAAGGGAAAGAGTGTGTCTGGTGACAGTTCAAATACCAGCAAATCAGCCAGGACAGGATTTCCAGCATCTGTTTCCCAGGGTTGACACACATCCTTCAGTCTACCCTCCCACCCCATCAGGAGAGGAGACCCCTCCTTAAAACCAAAGCCCAAATGCACAACACTGAGTAGCAAAAGCATACTGTATACAAAGCCTGAACAATAAAAACCCTCACTCTGCCCTGTGGGAACAGCATGTTAAATTCAAAGAGGCCCCAAAGAATGGCTCTTTAGAATAGACTTATCAACTATCAGTGAAATTAAGATTAGAAGATCTGCTCTGGGAAATCCATGGAGATTCCTCATCACTGGGAGAATTTGTTAACAGCCAGCCAGGAATTTGGATCACTTCAAGGAATCATCTGCATGAGCCTCAATTCAACATAAAGTCTCAGCATCAGTGTGACAGTCCCCCACTACTCCTGAACCACTTTTTCCATGAGAAATGGAGCAGAAGCCCTCTTTATTTCTTCTTGGAGTATTCACACCCCTTTCTTGACAAGACTTGTTCTTCCAGAAGCAAACCACCACGACAGCCACTGCCAATGCATGAAGACATGTTTCAGTCATGCGAACAGCTTCCACAAAACTATGGAAGAACTTTCACTATTTCACCTAGCAGTATGTTCTCAGAAGAAGGTCTCACTACAGACAACTAGGTTTACAGAGGGCTGTGCAAATCAAGCATTTTGCTCCCAATTGCTCAGATGCCAGGATCAATTCATTCTGTCTTAACTTTTGAACAGGAATTCATTACTAGACCTACCACCTGAAATGACAAATAAAGCTACCTTTCTCAACTCCTGACGGATAATCAGTAACAAGATAACTTGAAAGGAGAAATACATTTTTTGTTTTGAGAAAAGCCATCAAGCATAAAGAATTCTAGGTCTCTGTGCAAGATATGGCAGGATGAATGAGAAAGAACTGGAAGTTTGCAGGGCAAGAGCAAGAAAGGCAATTAGAGAAACAGAATTACCAGGATCCCTAAAGCCATCAGGGACTGCAGCTGAGAAATCCAAATGAAAAATGAGCACATGGTGAAAATCAGAGTACATGGTGAAAATCAGTGACTATCAAAAATGTCTCAGAAGAAATGAGGTAAACTCTGGATATCATGTGCTCAGGAGCCATAAGAGAATACCTACCATTCCCCAGAAAGCTAATACAGTATGGAAAGAACAGTGTAAGTTATTGGGGAAACTGTTACTTCTTAGTTCCAACCCCAATTCAGTCTATTTATCAGTTGTCCTGGGACAAGTTTCTTAGCCTTCGTTTCTCTGCTTTTAAAAAGTAGTCACCATATTATTACAAAAGCAGCAGGCTTTACACACTTTGTAAAGGTATAAAATCTGTTTAAAAGATGCCATTGGGGAAAAGCCTCTTAAGATTAAATCTATCACTGTTTGTCCAGAACTCATAATTATATCCTTTTTATTGTATTTAACAAGACAAGCAGACCTCCCCACTCTATGCAGCCCCTCCACCAATAACACAAATTTAAATCTGCCTCCTCCAAGGTCAAGAGCAAAATTTCCCAGGAGCCTCACCCATGTAAGCCCTTTCAAGAACACTCCCAGGGGACAATATCACAAGTAAAACTTAAGATTCCATTTTTGTTTTATCTGGGACATAATATCTGGTAAAAGGAAGGCCAGATGAATGAAGAGAAGTTGTTTGTGAATACAGTATCCACCAAGACTTTTTAGCAATTTCTCTAATGCAGGTGCGGGATGGAAATCCAAATCCTGCTTTCATTAGAAACCAGCACCAATTTAGTCACTTATACTCACCCTGCACATCTACAGGATTTTTTAAAAAAACCGCATTACATTTCTAGACACACATCAATCAAGCACATGAGTTATTTCAAGCCTCAATCCAAGGCAATGCAGATTTTAAAGAGTGGAACACACATTGTTAGGCAATATCTTTGCACAAAAGGAGTCTACTGCCACAGTTTATACACTGACCTGTTTCTCTGCATTCTGCAGGAGGTAGGAAGGGATACAGGGAGACAAGTCACACTGCCTGTCCCCAGTAGGCACCTTCAGGTGGGAGGAGGGTGGCGGCAGTATTTTATTTTTCCTGGAGTTCACCACAGCTGCAGAACCTAGACGACTATGTTGTCTCATCACATCCTCATGCTGGAGATCACCCAAGACAACAGGGCCCTAAAGAATAAAAGTGGATATTATTCACATGTGTGATTTTTAAGACATCTGAAAGTTTTTAGTGTGCGATGTTGTATTGTTCCTTTACTATTTTTTGAGGAAACCCAGTGGCATATAAATTATTATTGTTACTATTACTATTACTACTACTATTGAATTACTGTATATTTGTTTATTATTTATCAAAGACAGCAAAAATGGGACTGGGACTTGCAAAGCTGTTTGGCTGCAGTGCCCCTAATATTTTGCTAAGCCATGCACATGAAGGATTGCACAGTTGACAGATTTTTATTCACTCAAGATCTTTCCCTTCCTGCCTCCCTAAATCTTCCATAAGCAAAAATGTTTGGTAGCAGTAGGGGGCATGCAGGATATCTGCTTTTAGATAAACTTCCTGTAGCTTTGCCTGTTAGCGCAAACAGAGCTACAGCCAGTAAATGCCCTTAATCAGGGTCCAGACAGAAGCAGACTGACCCAGATAACCACCACTGTTTGTTTCACCGGGGCTCAGACAGCTTTCTAAATATCCCATGTTGTCCACTTCAGCACCAGTGTAGAATAGTCCATGTGCCCAGTTGCAGCTGACATGTTTTTAACATAATTCAGATTGCTTTAAAATCATGCAGTTGCAGGAGGAACTGAGGTGGAATTGGGCCTCACAACAGACTAAAAAATAATAACGGCTAGCCACAAAGCTAAGCTGCCACTTGCAGCTCTAATTATACCACAGTGAGGGCCTTCCCTTACAGCATGCATTAACTGCATCATAGTCAACCTGCTCCTGAACTCCCAAAACAAACTGTGATACAAACCTTGGTATAGTTCCTGAATAAGAGGTTAGAGAATGAAAGGGATACTTCTCAAAAGAAGAAAGCTGGCCTACCTTATTGGCACGGAGCTGCTTGTAAACATCAGTCTGCTGCCTTATACGATATTCCAAGTCAGAAACCTGAGCCTGCAGCCATGTCCATCGACATATAATGGCCGCTCTTTCCATTGCCCACTGGCGCTCTGCTAGGCGTCGTCTGAAAAACAAGCATTTGCATGTTGTTAGTACAACAACCTATGAAATCACTGGTGCCAAATTCTACCTATTAAGACTGTTAAAGCTGTTAAGGGGAAAAATTCCGGGGTGAGAGACTACTCAACAGCCCAGCTCATCGGGGTGCAAGTCCCCCGCGGGTCTATGTGGTCAGTAAAAGAAGGAAGTTCCAGCTAAGTAATTTGGAGCAAAACAGCGGGTCAGTAGACCATGATCTTTATTGTTGCACAACAGGTGCCCAAAGGAGTAAGAACCCCCAGCATGCGGTGACATCCTCTTTTAAAACTTCCCTCTTTCCCCCAGAATACACTTCGAGAGGCATCATTGAGACATCATCACTACATCACTAGCAAGTCACAAATGGGAGGGGTATACAAGGGTTACAGAAGTTCAACATTAGGTTACTTTATCAGACACCTCTGACCAAATTGCGGGAGGCACTGGAAGACAAAAGTGCCTGGCATGCTCTGGTCCATGGGGTCACGGAAGAGTCGAGTTGACTAAACAACAACAACATCAGACACCTTTCCCAACACCTCATAAGTACCCATCACCAAAAGAACAATAAAACTCTTTACATATCCTTGCCCTCAGGACTTGTCTGGAGATGGGCTTTCAGAACACCTGACTTGCTAAACTGCTTCTGTGGACATCTATTGTGTCCCCTTTGGTCACTCCCTAGGTGGGCTTGTGAAATTATGGTGGGATGCCCTGCTGCCTACATGACTTTCTGCTTCTTGGTTCATGGAGGGAGGTGGAGCCTTTCTTTAATGGTTAAAATGGCGTTGGAATCAGGAGAGTCGATTAAAGTATGGATTTTCTATAAATTTATAAAGCTAGGTATCTTCCCTAAGCTGTCAAGCCAAAAGGATACATCCAGGCATAATATTTGTAACACTGAAATAACTTTAAAGATGTGCTCCCCCCACGTCATTTCCGTAACAAAACTATGGTGTTCATTACTACAGAATGTGGTCATGCTCACCATCTTAGATCTGCCTTCTGTGAATTTCCTAAACCTCTAGTTAGCAACTGTGGGAAATAAACTCTGATCCAGCAGGACTCTTTTTCTTAAGAGTCTATTTAGGGCTACTATTAAAGCTAAACAGAACCTCCATTTTCAGATGCTGTTATGTTAATGAATGGCAAATGCTGGTGACATAACAGAGAGTTACTGCCTTTGTGCCACTGCCTGCATGCATCTAGTTTGCCACTGTTGGAAGCAGAATGTTGAACCAGATGGAAGCTCTTTCTGATGTAGCATGCAGAAGCGACCCAAATATTTCTGTCAGCTTGCTCCTATAATAAGTAAATTATAAAAGGCACCTAGATGTCTTTTTCTTTGAACAGTAAAGGCAGAATATGGGGTATCAAGCTAGAAAGCACTTAGATCCACCTCCCACTTAACGTAGCAACAAGGAATAAAAAGCTAGACCCAGGCTTTTCAAGCCTTCTTTGGAACTGCAAACAAGTAAAAAAGCAACATTACTTAGCCAAAATTGTTCACTAGACTACAGACTTTTAAATCAAAATAACACAAACCAAACTTGGGGGGAGGAGAGAGAGAGAAAGAGAGAGAGAGAGAGAGAGAGAGAGAGAGAGAGAGAGAGAGAGAGATGGTTGAGAATCAGTCCATAGCTTGCTTCGGTTAAAAAGTGACCTCAAAAAATTAAACATCCAAGAAATTTTAAATGTGGTTGTTTCCAAGCTTCCTTCATTGGGGGATCAAGTTATATCATAGCTCCTCTCCTGCATGTTACTATACACAATGGCCCTGAACCAATGACTATACCACACAAAAGTAACTATAACCATGCCAACCATCTATGAAAGGGTGTGAGCATTATTTTCTTGGGACCACAGAATGCATGGTTTTCTGGCTATCTATCAAGCAGGCGGCAAAACTACTCAGATAATTATTATTTTTGCCCCTCTGAAATGCTGTGTACACTAATGGTGTCAAATAAAACATAAGAATATCACACCATCTGCATCATCACTATTCTTCTTTAAGATGAGTAACTGTTTTATCATATGTAGGTGTTAATTATAAAACTGTTAGTGCTTCTCAGATATGCAATTGCTATTAGAACAACACTTTGCTGTGTTAAAATGCCACATTGATAGCTGTCTCGCTATGCCTTTATCATGGGTCAAATATCGTAAAGAATTGCAAAAAGTCAAGAATGCATATATTAAATGGTAGTCCAGATTTAATTGCATAACTGGGTTGTCAGATAGAAAAAGCAGGGGCAAGATGTGACACTCTATCCTGACAGCTGGCAGAACCCACATGAGAATAATTTTCACTTAGGGCTGGGCACCCTCTGCCTGAGGATTCCAGACTTCTGGAACAATAGCAAGCTTCTTTTCGAATCCCCGTGACTGGGTGAGCTCCCATTGCTCAGTCCCAGCTCCTGCCAACCTAGCAGTTTGAAAGCCCGTCAAAGTGCAAGTAGATAAATAGCTACCGCTCTAGCGGGAAGGTAAACAGCGTTTCCGTGCGCTGCTCTGGTTTGCCAAAAGCGACTTAGTCATGCTGGCCACATGACCCGGATAAACTGTATGCGGACAAACGCCAGCTCCCTGAGCCAGTAAAGCGAGATGAGCACCGCAACCCCAGAGTTGTCCGCGACTGGACTTAACAATCAGGGGTCCCTTTACCTTTTATTGAGAGGGACTGCATTTCAAGACTTCTTGAAGATGACATGTGAATTTAACATAATTATGTATTACTGCTGTTAAGAAATTCATGGTTGGTAACTATGTGACTGTCAACTGAAAAAGGTATGGAGGGAGCACATCTCTCGCGTCAACCTGGCTGGAGAAAGTATTTTGAGGAGCGGGGGCAATGCAATTGTTTTGGACATACTGCATTTTCTCCCCTCATTATGCTGTAAATGACCTACACATCTTGGCATACAATTTATCAAAAACTTCACCATAATCCAAGAGGGCTCTTCAGCACAGCTCATAAAACAGAACCATCAACAGAAGAGAGAATTAGAATAAGTACAACATGCACATTTTGTGGGTGTCCTAAAGACATCTAATCTATGCATCTGCTCCTTTTATGAGTTAGCATTACACCTATATGGCAGACAGCTCTTTCAGCCTACAGTATTAACACTTGATTTCCATAGCCCTGGAATGACCTCTAGGTTACTGGAACTGAGCACTGCTAAGCCAGGTCTTCATTTTATTTGCGAGTGCTAAATCAACTAGGTCTGCAAAAGACACAGAACGATACTACAATACTGGTGACCAAGCAGAAGCGCAGTCAATACAGCCCCAATAACTACAGCTTCGTGAGCAAGAATGTGCCTCAACAGCACCCGTACTTAAAACAGCAAGACCTGGCTAACTCAAAGAAGCAGACTCGCTTCTACGTTGGTGACTATCATAGTATTCATATATATGATTTCAAAATCTTAGATAACTGTGTAGGAACAAACAGTACAAGAAGTTGCTGCATTATGCAATATTACTGATTCAAACCATGTTCACATAAGCAAATTTCAACAGAATTTGAGAGGGAATAATCAGAAGAACACATGCTAAAAATGGCACAAGTAAATCAGGAAATGTGTATCCACAGAATTCCATCCATCTGTAAATGGCACAAGGAGACATTTCTGAGTTAACCACTTCACACTCATCAAATGAGCTTGTGCTGAAATTTGGAACAATAATCACTTTCCCAACTACATTTGATACAGAGATGAAATAGGACTGAGATCTCTGAAGAGAGAAACTCCGGCGCTCAGACAAGGCACATTTAATACTGCTGCTGTGCCCGTCCCCCATGGCTGCAATCTGGTGGTCTTTCATCTTTTTCCTCTCCGTCACTGACATTTAGACTGGAATCCTACACACACAACAGAAAGTAAGTCCCACTGATTTCAGCTGTGCTTACTTATGAGTAGAAACGACAAGGACTGTGCTATTTAAATTATATACTGTATTTCTTTGTGCCAACTTTGATTTCCCAGGTATGAAAATGTTTTTCTAAATCCATCAAGCCTGAAGTCGGGGCGAGCCAACTTCAGACTTGATGGATGTACTTTGTTTTGGTTTTTTGTCTAGAACTTTTGTGGTGCATCAACTGAAACCAGAACATCAAGTCCTGGGAGGGGGGCTTCTGTAAACTCAGAAATAAGGAACATACTAAGCCCAACAATTTGTTTCAAATGTCAGAACTTGGACAAAGATTCACACAAATATTAATGCTTGGTTTCCCTCCATGCTTGCTTTATCAAAGGCTAATTTATATTTTTCTAAGCTTCTCAGCAGCTGCTGTTGCTAAAACGTTGCAAATCGCCCCAAGATCTACTAGATCTCAATCTATTTTCTGCTCAGTCCTACTCCAAAATATGAATCACTATTATTCAATCTCGAAATAGAACACATCTGAATGGTAAATAGCCCAGTAACACCTTAGAGACAAACTGATTTATTGTGCTAGATGCTTATTGGATAGAACCTTCTGAACTGTAAGTTTACTGTAATGGAAACTAATACAATTTGGCAAATTACCGGCACACCCCAAATCTTTGTACTAGAAAGGCTGCTCCATGAAAACCTTGATGGACAAACAAGAGCTTTATCCATACAATGTTCAGATTCTTAACAATATAATACATGAATTATATTGAATCAGGAATACAGTAATGTTTTGCATTCAGACAGTCTCTAGTTCATTCATTCTGCAGCATCTCTAAAGTAGGAATGTGAAAAACCAGTCTGAAAACTTGGACAGCCGCTGCCAGTCAGAGTAGGAGTGGGAAACTGCAGGCTCAAATACAGGTCTCCAAACAGGTCTCTTGGGACCCTCTCGGGTAACAATCCCTCACTAGCTCTGCTCTGTACCCTTCCTGAGTATTATGAAAATACCTCTTGCTTTCCCAAGAAAGCAATTTTCTGTGCACAGAGAAGCCTCTTGACTTTTGCATGGCTCCAGTTGCCTACCTCTGCAAAGGAAAAAGCTACACCCATTGTTCCACTCACTTTAACCTCTCGCCCTGCTCTCCACAAGTGCACAGCCTCTGGAAGGTTGCCCATGAGAGAATGGAGCCCTCAGACTGAATTGGTGCCCCTACCCCCAATGCATACAATTTTGAGTTAGTTGGGCCAATGACCTAACTACTGGAGTAAAGTGATCTCCTACGTGCCTGTCTTTATTATTCTGGTAAACCGAAGAGAGTTTTCCAGTCAGATGGATAAACATTTCAAACACACTCAACAAAATAAAAGGTCATCTCCTTTCACCTGTAACTCTCTTCCACATTTCATTATATAAAGAACTCAAACTAGGACATCGTTCCCACACCATTAATCCACAACTGAAACCTTCTAATCAGCCAGATAAGATGTAGATAAGGAGAATTCTGAACCTTCAGAGGAGCAAATGAAAGCCAATGCACTGTGCCTGAAAATTAAACTAAGGTTAACGAACCGCGTAAACGAAAACAGAAATCCCGGGGGGGGGGGAGAGAAATGGTTCATCTGTTCCTAGTAAACCCTGGGATCCTGTCTCTTTTACACAGGAAGATATATTTTCCTAACATCATCATTGCACAGGCTGAATTTAGGCAGTTTTGCACACAATCCTCCCACCCAACCCCAAGCAACAAATGCCTAAGGTCACTAACTCAGGTATCTGTGGGGGAGGCCACTTCTCTGGTATATTAAAAAAGAAAGCAGCAGCAAACTTTCATTTTTAAGTAATCTGCTTTTTGCTCATAAAAGAAGTCCCTCTTCTCCCTGTCTCTCTTCAGAGTGCAGACCAGGCTAGTAAACAGTAGAAAGCAAAGAGAAGGCTACCATAACTTCCGTCAAAGATCTTCAAAATGCTGATGACATTGTAGTGTGTGCACACTCAACAGGATGACCTCCAAACCATCCTAAATACCTTCACAGAAGCTTATAGAAAAGCTTGGTCTATTCCTCAATATAACAAACAAACAAAAAACCCCAAAGTGCTGCACCAACAAGCACAAAACAACCCCGTCTGCAGCACCACAAATCCAACTTAACGATGTGATGTTGGACAGTGTTGATCACTTTTCCTACCTGGGCAGTTATCCCTCCACAAGGGCTGTAGATGCGGAAATCCTGCATTGTTTGAGCTCTGCAAGTGTAGTTTTCTCCCAATTGAAACACAGGAGTGTTTGAGGATCAGGACATCCACAGGGAAACCAAAATGCTGGTTTACAAAGCTACTGCACCACCAACTTTACTGTACGCTTGTGAAACATGGACCACTTATAAACTTCAACTCCTCAGAAGATTCCATCAATGGTGTCTCAGAAAAAATGTGCGTATCACTTGGGAAGACAGGCGAACTAATACCAGTGTACTGGAAGAAGCAAAGATCACCAGTGTCAAAGCAATGACTTTTCAACATCAACTTCGTTGGACTGGTCATGTTGTGCGGATGCCTGATTATCGTCTTCCAAAGCAACTACTCTATTCCGAACTTAAAAATGGAAAGTGAAATACTGGTGGACAACAAAAGAGGCTTAAAGACGCTCTCAAGGAAAATCTTTTAAAATTGCAGTATAAGCATGGATAATTGGGAAACACCGGCCTACGAGTGCCTCTACCAAAGGCGTCATGGACTTTGAAGAAGCATGAACTCAGAACGAGAGGGAGAAACGAGCTAAGAGGAAACCATGTTTGGCAAATCCTCATCTTGATCAACTCCCACCCAGAAACCTATGTCCTCACTGTGGATTGACATGTGGATCCAGAATTGGCCTCCACAGCCACTTACAGACACAACATTAAGACTGTGTTCATGAAAGACAATCTTACTCGGCTACGATTGATCACCAAAGAAGAAGAAGTACCGTAAATTTCGCTCCATTACACGCAGATTTTTCCTCCTAGAAAGTAAGGGGAAATGTCTGTGCGTGTTATGGAGCGAATGCCTACAGATGGCAGGGAATCTGCTGCAGTTGTGAGCAGTCCGTGGCTCGCTTTAAAACAGCAAAGCGGGTGTAAGCGGCTCCTGTCAGCTAGCGGAGCCGGGGAGGAGGGAGAGAAGCAGAGCGAGAGTTGGCTGTGTTAAAACAACCCCGTCCTCTATGTCCCTCTCCCCTCCCCACTGAGCTGCTAAGTAGCAGCAAAGCTTTTCAGCCAGCCTAGCCGGGAGGAGGGAGAGAAGCAGAGCAGGGAGAGAAGCAGAGTGTTGCTCTCTGTCCCTGCCTGCAGTTTTTTGCTGCCCGATTTTGGATTAGCCACTGTAGGGGCTGTGTGTGTGTGTGTGCTTGAGCTATCGTTCTCCTCCTCCTGCTTCCCGTTCACTCTCCCAGCGCCCCTGCGCTCTCCTCCGACTTTAGAATTGACACTCTGTGTGTCTGTGTGAGAGAGGGCTCCTTCTCCTTCTCTTGCTTCTGTTCACTCTCCCTGTGCCCCTGCGACTTTAGAATTGACACTCTGTGTGTCTGTGTGTGTGAGAGAGGGCTCCTTCTCCTTCTCTTGCTTCTGTTCACTCTCCCTGCGCCCCTGCGACTTTAGAATTGACACTCTGTGTGTCTCTCTGTGTTTGAGGGCTCCTTCTCCTCTTGCTTCCTGTTCACTCCCCCAGCGCCCCTGCGACTTCCAGCGCCCTGCGACTTTAGGGCCAGTTCTCTCTCTCTCTCTCTCTCTGTGTGTGTGTGTGTGTGTGTTTTGACCTCACTGCGCTTGTTGGGGGAGAGTGTTGGTCGCAATTTTTCTTGATTTGTCTCAGAGTGGTTACTATCATGGTTTCCTTGCCGGGGAGGAGGGAGAGACGAAGAGCCTGCTTGTTCTAAAGGAGCAAAGCCGGAGAGGAGCCTCTCCTGCTATTAGCAGCATCCTTCTCCAACCCCCCATGCGTGCTCCTTGTCCCTTGAGTTCTTTTCCTTCCCTCCCCACTTAAAACATGGTTACAAAGCACGGATCCACATGGATCCTCAGGATTTTTGCACTAGGTCACCCCAAATTCACCATCAGATCAAATAGCATATCCACGGCTACAGCCTGCACCAAAAAACACGCGCACCCACTGTTTCATGGGACCGCAATGGCGCAAAAACGTGGTTACAAAGCATGGATCCACATGGATCCTCAGGATTTTTGCATTGGGCTATCCCAAACTCACCGTCAGATCACATGTCTGTGGCCAGAGCATGAACCACAAAAATCATACATCCACTGTTTCGTTTAGAATATATTTTTCTTGTTTTCCTCCTCTAAAAACTATGTGCGTGTTATGGTCAGGTGCGTGTTATAGAGCGAAAAATACGGTAACTGCTGGATAGTATGGGGGGTGCTTATTGACAAGGATAGCAAAATGCTATTTCATTATCACTTCTCAGATGAGACAATTTATTTCTGGTGTTTCGAGAGGAAGCCTAACCCTCAAGAGCTGACTTGCATGGAAGCTGCGGGGAAAGGGGAATCGCTGAAAACAGCCTCTCCCCCCATTCCACTGAAGGATGCATTCAATCAACTGAAGGTCACTTACTGGATATTACCACCCAAAGCAAGCAGAGGAAGGCACCCACCCCAGCTTCTTACTCACCACATTTCTATTTCAAAACGTAATTTATCTGCCCACCCCAAATATTGAAGCAGCTCTCTAGAGTTGCTTGTTCTCTGACCAATGAATGGGACCAGGCTGACTGTGGAGATCTTCTCAATGGCCATTTCGTCTTCTGGCGAAAGACAGAGTATACTTCCCTTCTGCTCAACAACCTCAACTCTCTAGTTACTAAATATGAAAGCATTCCATGTAGTTTCATCAGCTATTCCATTAGCTCTGCTGGGTGTCTAGATGCCTTTTGGCTCTGCTTGTCCCACATCCACCACCTCGTTCAGTTTCCCTTAATGGTTTCCATCCTAGGTGGTTGAACTGTAGTTTTAAGAACTGGTGCCAGCATTTCCTTTTTTTCCTCCTTTCTTCCCATCCATTTGTCTGTAGACTGGGATCATTTATCAGAGCCTATCTATCATGCAGCATTTCACTCACCTGACTAGCAGTAATTATGGCTGGAAGTGAACAGCATCCTCCAGTATTGTCAACCTCTCGCTAACCTGTCCTGAACATAATTTTACTTCCTATATTAGTTTAAAACTAGTCAAGAAAAATTATGAAACAAAGCAAGTATATCCAGAATGAGATCTAAAAGAAAAAATTAAACTCAAATTAAAAATGGGACTGGCAATACACAAATCATTATTCTGTTTTGTAACCCAATGTAGTTTTTTCCTGTGCAGGCATCCAGTTGCCAGAAATATTCCTAGAAAACAGTCTTCTGTGAACTGTGACACTAAATACAGGTTAAGACAAACAAACCTTTTCACTTTCTGTAATGACTCACTCCGAGTGATACAACAGACTTCCACGAGGACATGAAAAACTCAATTCAGATTACAGCATCTTCTAAATTGGTAAACAGCAAATAAATACACCCTTAAATGAAGCAAGCCAGAAATGTGATTTGGAATTTTAGCTGCTTTGCAACTTCCTAGACTGACAGTTTAAGATTTGGACTGTATCTTAACTGTAATACATGGGTTGCCTTTTCTACATTTTTGGCTCCTTAAGCTTATGATACATTTGTCCTTTGTCATCTAACTCTCTTGTTGACTTATCTGCATTTCTTTTTACATCCGCACCCAGTGGCTTACTTTAAATAATGGAATTTCTATTTTACCTTTCTAAATTTCAATCAAAGTGGCTTACAAATGAAGAAAAAGCAAAAAGAGTTTTGAAGCAGTGATACATCCTTAAAAGCAGTATCCTGAAAGAGTCTGCTGAAATGCAAGTTTCACTTCTCACCTAAAACTGAGCAACAGTACAGCCTAACGTACTTCTGGGTGCCAAAAATAAAACAGCCCACTCTCTGGTGCCCACTTGGTTCAGATTCCTGGGGATAGGGGGAGGCAGCAGAGTAACTCTTGAAAGCAAGTTTCTGGGGAGGCTCGTAAGTCATTCCTAAGTCATTCCTCTGGTCTCAGATCTCTAGAACTTTAAAAGCTCAAAAACAGCATCTTGAATTGACACCGGAAGCCAACTGCTAACCACTGCAGCTGGTAAAGGGTCTGTTCCTCAGGATACAATAGCTATGGTTTGCTTATGTTAGTCACCTTAAGTTTGCAAATATTACGAACCTAATATAAGGTCCCAGGTTCAATCCAACTTGGACCCTGCAATCATCCTGAGGCCCTTCTTTGTGTGCCCACTTTGTACCACCTCCACTGCTGGATACACCAAGAGCAACCAACTTAGAGATGTGAAGGTCTGGGGGGAGGAGATGGAAAGGTTTTTCCTGCATCTTCATATCTCTAAACCACAAGTGTTTGCTTGTTCTGTTATCCAAACAGAGGCTCATGGTTTGTTTCTCTCCAAACCATGATCAGCAGCCAAGCTTCATTCCTTGCTTCCCACAAACCACAAACCCAATTCAGATGATAGCAGCGGGGGAGGAACGAAGCAGGTAACAAGCACACTACTCATTCATGCTCAACCATAGCTAAACATGAATGCAACGTGCAGACATAACCGCTAAGAGCATATCCTGCTACATACAAAGGAATATGATTTTAAGTTAGAAGCAGTGAATGACTGCAGAACATATAACCTGAAACAATAATATTCTCTAGCTGCTCTGAAAAGATATCGAGAAATGTAGAAGAGTTAATGCCATTACTCCAAAGAAACACACTTTTACTGTACAGAAGCAAGCTCTGAGAACCACAACAAACTGGAACATAATAGTAAGGTGGATGGTAACTTAGCTGCAAGTAACTTCTGTGTGCTATACAGATTATTTTTTCAAGACCTTTATTTATAAAGCACCGACTATTGTACGGGATGCTGTATAAATTAAGAACTAGACAGATCCAGACAACATCATTTGCTTCAAGGCTAACTTCCAGCCTACTAAAATGAAACTAATAGTCAAGTTCAGCTTAATATCATTCAAGAGATAATGTACTGTACAGCGGAACAAAGGAAACTCCCATGTCACACCATATTGGTCTATGTAGCTCAGGACTGTCTACACTGATTGACAGTGGCTCTTCAGGCTTTCAGAAATGAACCTTTCCCAGCCCTCCCTGGAGATGCTGGGGACTGAATCTGGGACCTATTGTAGGCAAAGAAAATGTGCTGTACTACTGAGATATGAAGCTTGCCATTTCAGGCTGAAATTAATCAGGTCAGGCTTGTATTCAGAATACTGAGCTACTGTGCCCCTGAGTGGCAAATGGTTCTATACATGAGTCCAAGCCACTTATCCCAAATAAGAAGTTTAACAGGAAGGTGCTTTGTGCAATTAAAGCTGCAAAAGCAGAAACTACTTCCTCAAATTTGTCTATCTTCTTCAGCCAAAACATCAACAGATTAATAATTCCTAATAGTTACACGACACACACACACACAGAGGCTGTTTCAGTTTCTTGGGGTTTTTTAATCAACACAGGAGCCTTATGAGACATTAAATTCCGAGTTAACAATGTACTCAATGCCACCAAGGTATTCCAGGTTCAAACTCAGTATGTGTACACTACCACATTACCTGCCATCAGGATACATCAAACTCAAATCACTTGGCCAAACACAAGGTTTTTCCACCACTTTTGGAGCATCAACCTTTCCCAAGGACACTTATTTTTGCTTAGTTGTATAATTTTGAGTCTCTTACGTGTGCATGCTGCTCAGGTATAGATGAATAAGGTTCTCACAAAGAGAGGATGCCACAAACACCCTTTCTTTCCTCTGGAACAGACACCTGCCAGATTAATGTGTCACACCACAGCTACACACATGAAACCCTGAAGTATGCCAAAAAGTAGGGTTACTTTCTGAAGCTGTGGCATTTTATAACCCATCTCTGTCCTGTTTAAAGACTTCAGGACAATCAGATCATCATCAGCACAGAGCAGTTAAGTTCCAAAAATTCAGCACCCTAGGCAAACTTAATAAACAAATGGAAAGGAAGTAGAATTCATACCTGGGAGACCCTGATTCTAATCAACTACTATCACTGCTACCAAGTGAGTGTTATTCATTATACTGATTGACTTTGTCTTAAGCGGATATTGATCATGCAAACTATCATTAACTTGTTTAGTGCCTGATCAGTTTAGTGCCTGCTGCAATGACAAGAGGAAAGAACTCTTAGTAAGGTGTGTGCTATTGGATTTCCTCTTTCAATTCAAGGAACTCTTAACACAGCACACAGCTAAGTATGGAATTCGCTACCACGCGATGTTGCAATTGCCACCAATTTGGATGGGTTTAAAAGAGGTTTGCACAAATTCACAGGCTATCATTGGCTGCCAGCCATTATGGCTGTATATTACCTCTGATATCGGAAACTATATGCCTCTGAATACCAGTTGCTGGAAATCACAAGTGGGGAGAGTGCTATGTGTTCATGCACTGCTTGCTGGCTTCCCACAAGCCTCTGAGAACAGGATGTTGGGCTAGATGGGGCATTGGTCTGATCCAGAAGGCTCTTAGGTTTTTATGCAACACAGAAGCTTGCCTTATACAGAGTAAGACCACTGGCCGATCTAGTTCAACATTGCCTATACAGTACTGAGCAAAGAAGATGGTCTACCACTGAGCTACTGCCAGTCCGTGGGAAGACTTTTAAAATCCTCAACACACTGGGGACTAAGAACCAAAAAGACCACCTTCACTCACACATGTTATCCTGTAAACTCCGGTCATCAGCATCCCAGACACTCATATGCAGCAGAACCTTTTCAGTTGTGATGCTAAGTCAACACTGTGGAATGTCCTCTCAAGGCAGGGCCACGTGGTAGAGTCTATAGCTTCAAATGATAAGTGAAAATCTGGCTTCTTCCTGCCTATAATTCGTACTGGATTGGTAACTGCAGCTGTGCTTATTTAATTTTATTTTATGGTGCTTGTTGTTTATTTATTAGCCACAAGTGTTAGTGACCCCAGGCACTTGAACAAGAACCACCAACTTTCTTGAAAAACTTCAAAAAACTGAGGCAGGCAAGGTTCCATGCAAAGAGTTTTCCAATTCCTTCAAGAATGTGAACAAAGGAATTTTCTCTGAAATACGCAGAAAATATTGTTCCCTGCTTCCATTGGGGCAGGGAAGGGGAAAGAGGAGATTAAGAACCATAATGCTAATATTACACTTTTTAAAAAACCTGAGATATGGTCAAAATGTGCAGGGATTGGTGTTATTTTTTGTGAGAAACTAACCTGCTCACTATGAGACATGGGTGGCGCTGTGGTCTAAACCACAGAGCCTAGGGCTTGCCAATCAAAAGGTCAGCTGTTCGAATCCCCGCCTGCTGCTCGGTCCCAGCTCCTGCCAACCTAGCAGTTTGAAAGCACGTCAAAGTGCAAGTAGATAAATAGGTACCTCTCTGGTGGGAAGGTAAACGGCGTTTCCGTGTGCTGCTCTGGTCGCCAGAAGCGGCTTAGTCATGCTGGCCACATGGCCCAGAAGCTGTACACCAGCTCCCTCAGCCAATAAAGCGAGATGAGCACCACAACCCCAGAGTTGTCCGCGACTGGACCTAACGGTCAGGGGTCCCTTTACCTAACCTGCTCACTGGGGATGCGGGTGGCGCTGTGGGTTAAACCACAGAGCCTAGGACTTGCCGATTAGAAGGTCGGCAGTTCGAATCCCTACGACGGGGTGAACTCCCGTTGCTCGGTCCCTGCTCCTGCCAACCTAGCAGTTCAAAAGCACGTCAAAGTGCAAGTAGATAAATAGGCTCGCTCGGCCAATAAAGTGAGATGAGCGCCGCAACCCCAGAGTCATCCGCGACTGGACCTAGTGTTCAGAGGTCCCTTTAGCTTTACCTAACCTGCTCACTGCTACACTCTGGAAAAATTACTGCAGACACCCTGACTGTGAAGGCAGAGGTTTCCTATGTAACCCATGCTATCCCCCAAATCTTGTTCTCTGAGGGCAGGAGCTGCGTATTCTGGGGAATAATCTCAGATAATGTATATGACCGCCGGTTGTATAAACTAGTCTGTAGTGACATGAAGTATATTTTCTTTCACCTTCAGTTTCATTGTTTCCGAAGCATGAACAGAACCAGTACTGTTCAAAGCTTGCTGCAAGGATGACTTAGACCTTTTCACCATTTGGGAACTGCTTCCCAACCATAAGAAACAACAGCAAGTGCCATGTGACTACTGCACTATTTCCTATGCCAATGTTGCCTTGTCTCTCAAAACAAACGATTCGGTTGGCATAGGAAATAACTGCATCATTTGCTTGGCCCACATAATTGTCTATTTCAATCTTATCATCTTGCTCAGTTGTTTTTTTTCCCCACCAGCTTTTGTTTCTAGCATTTTAACTGTTTTTCTTGTTAGTCACTCAAGCAGCATTTGGGAAGGAAAGCACAGTACAGACAGTAACAAAAAAAATATTTTTTTTACAAAGAAGTCTCCTACAGACATTATCAAAGCAACCTGACACCCAGCCACAAAAGGAGTGATCGTAATTAAGGACCAGCTCTAAGTTTCTTACCTGCATGCAGGTCAAAGCTGCCACTGAGCCAACAGATTCTTTTTCTTTCTTCTTACCCCACCCCTTACACCAAGTAGCTCAAGGCATGGCATTTCGTTGCTCCATTTTATCCACACAACAACCCTGCACCTTTAGTTCAGGCATGACTCACCCATGGTTACCCGCTTAACTTCACATCTGAGGGGGAATTTGAACCAGGGCCTTCCCCATCCTTGTCTGATATGTTAAGTGGTATACAGCCCCGTGCCGCCTTTAAACATTCCGGGGGTGGCCTGACTTCGACTCCTACCCCTTCTGTCCACGTGGAAACCACTACTTACTGCGGGAGCATCCCAAGCACATGGCGCCTTCCACCCGCGATCCACACACCATATGGCCACGACATCTCCCACAAGTGGCCAGAAATGCAGGGAAAGAGGGAGGCGTTGCGCAAGAGTTGCCTCAGCCCTTGGCCAGAGACTTCTGGCGCCAGGAACAAACGAGGCGCAGCCCCAAAGCTCGGGATCCCCACCCGGGCAACGGGAACGAGGGCGGCCTACCTCACCGGGTTGCTGTGAGGAGGAAGCCCCCTCGGGAAACGAGGGAGGAAGTTGAAGCGGGCGCCTTCTGCTTCCTCCAAGGCGGCGGCGGCGGCCGCCTCCCCTCCCGCCCAGCCCGGGCAACTCACCCCACGTTGGCGGGGCGCTCCGTCGGCGGCGGCGGCGGCTCGGCGCTCTCGCTGTCCGAGGCCGAGGAGCAGGAGGAGGCCGAGGACGACGACGACGACGACCCCGAGGAAGCGGACGAGGCCGAGCAGGCGCTGGCGCTGTCGGTGGCGTCCGAGTCGCAGGCGCGCTGGGCGGCGCGGAGGCGGGCGGTGGCGGAGGCGGCCAGCTGCCGCAGCTCCGGGCCCAGCGCGGGAGGAGGCGGAGGCGGCGGCGCCTCGGAGCCCGTCCGCCCGGCCACGCTCCGCGCCAGCCCGGCCAGCTGCTGCCGGACGTGCCGCTCCACCTGCCGGGCCTGCAGCGCCCGCAGGCGGCGGCACAGGCTCCGCGCCCGGCCCCACAGAGAGGCCTGCCGGGCCCGCGCTTCCGCCTGGCGATGCCGGCGACTCTGCGGCCGCCACGGCGGGCCGCTCGCCTCAGGCGCAGCCGCCGCCGCCGCCATGGCGGGCCCGGTCGCAGCAGCCGCCGCCGCCGTCGCCATGAAGGGAGCCGTCGCCTCGGGGCAGGCCGCTCCGCCTCAGCAGCAGCCGCCGCCTCCTCAGCGCCTCAGGGCGGTCCGGGACTCTCCATGGACTCCCGGCCGGGACAATACGAGCTCGCCCGAGACGGCGCGCGCGCGCCCGGCCCAGATATTTCCCTCCCCGCCCGCGCCTCAGCCGCGGCGCACGCATGCGCGTAGGAGCGGGCCGTCGCGGCAAGGCTCTCTCCTCTCTCTCTCTCTCTCTCGAGCGCGCGCCAAACACTCGGCGAAAGCCTCGAGTTGCTGACAGAGCCGATAGAGGGCGGTCGCCGCCGTCTGCGCCTGCGCCTCGCAGACTCTTCTCCCCCCTCCCCTACCACAACTCGCCATCTTGTTACCACGTGAGCACTGGGCGTCGCTACCGCTCATGCGCCAACGCGCGACCCTCCCATATTCGCTCTTCCGAGGCAGGAGGGAAGCCCGAGGGAGACGCATGCGCACGACCGGGGCCATGCGCGCCCAGCCTTAGCCCAAGCGTTGCCAGCGGGCGCCTGCGCAGTAGCTGCCACAATTACAAATCAACGTAGGTGCCATCAATGCTGTTACAGAACTACGCGTCCTGGGCTGCATTCTCACGAGCATGTTTTCTAGGTCCAGGCGCGCCTGCTTTCAAAACGCAGCTTGACAAAACACGCAGCTCCAGTGTCTCCTAGATGTGCACAACAGGCAGGAATTCAGCAGGTGGAGCCTTAACCCATAAGGATTTCCTCCTGAATTTCTGACTATTACGCATCTGCCAGTAAAATGAAAAATGGCTCTGCAGCTCAAAGGGGGACCTTATCAATATTTTAACCAATCAAACAAGACATACTAGAATCATAGAATTCATACATTATCCACTATGGTAATGTAACCCAACCGCCTGCAATGCAGAAATCTTTTGCCCAAGGCGGGGTTCCAACCCAAAACCCAGAAAATGAGTCTCAGGCGCTACAGACTGAGCTATCCCAGCATAAAGAGGACAGGCATATCAAAGCCTGGAAACCAACCCAAACATTCAAGCTTTAAGCAAGCTAACTTTTTTTACAGAATACACAGTAGAATGGGGAGAGTTATTCCTGAAAATACATCAATTTTACCCCTGAATACTTGCTTTACTTTTGGGCATCTTGCCCCTTTTTCAAAAAGCCCCAGTGCCTGGACAACCTTCTACTGCTTTTTAAATGGCAAGGTGTTACACAGACCCAAGAAGCTGCCAACTGCTGACCACAGCATTCAAAGGCTTTTCTTTCGCTGTCTTTACACTAATGTTAACGCATTAGCAAATGAGGTTAATGGCAGGTACCCTGTCCACATCTCTCAGGTTACAAGGACAAGCTGAAACAACTGTTATATTTCCAGCCGGGGAAAAGAAGAAAGATTAAAAGTTAAAGAATATAGTATACAATTTTTAATATACATATTCAAGCCAAGTGCTTGTCTCTATTCAGGAAAAACCACATTTGTCAGAGGCTCCCTCTATACACACATACTAACCAAATTGAACTCAGAGAGTTTTGGAATCACTGCCATAGCATATATCTGTATGAAGGGCAATATACAAACCTCGTGCTCATAAAAATAAAAACATTACAATGTGATCTTAAGCACTATTACTTGGAGGAAAGTTGACTTGAATTCTATGAATCTTACTCCCTGCAAAAAGTGCTTAGAACTGCAGCCTTAGCCTTTAATATACTACAAAATTCAAAGGTTTTCCAAGCACTAAGAGCCCCTGCGGCACAGTGGGTGGTGTGGTATTCTAATCTAGGCCCTTGAAGACCAGGGTTCAAATCCATCCTCAGCTATGAAGCTCACTGAATGAGCTTGGACCCATCACCGTGTCTCAGCCTAACCTTTCTCGGGAGTATTGTTGTGAGGACAGAATGGAGAGGAACACCAAGGGAACAGTACAAGATTAAGATACAAGGTAAGTCCCATTTCTACAAATTCTGAAAACAATTTAAATGCTACTGAGTAGCATTTATTAACTATGCATAGCAAAGCAGCAACTAGTACTCAGCACAAAGTATATAATCATGGTACATTGCTTGCACTCATTTAGATTGTAATAGTATGCATAACTTTTCAAAAATGCTGAAAATGGCAAAAAAGTAAGAATGTGGCTCCCAAGAGTGCTTCATCTGGCGCCTTCTTTCCTCACTTTTAAGTATATATTACAAGTTATATTCTGGCAGGCATTTCTGGTGGAGGCCTCAAAACAATATGTTAGCATATCGCTGCAGTTTGCTGACGTATATAATTTTGTTCCCATTATTGTTTTGTTCCCATTTTTGTTAATTTTAGATTGTATTTTAGTTTGTTTGGTTGTTGTATCTTTTTAAAATAAGAGAACCTGTTTCAAATTAAGATTCCTGCAAACTTCACTCAATGCTGATGAAATTAAAAATGAAGAATGTTCATTAGCACTGAGTGGAGTTTGCATGTTTCTTATTTAAATAAGTCTTACTGTTTTGCCACACTTCTCTTCACACATCCCTCATTGTAACAGATATAATCAGGACTCAAATCCACAGCAAAACACTCGCAGAAGAGGTATTCAAATTGCAGCAGAGTGCTGACCGTTACTATGTCTACAACCTAAAGCTCCAATTTGCTCATCCCAGGCTATCTAAAGGACTGCATCTTCCCATACGATTGTACCCAAACTCTGAAACCTGCTTACTTGGCACTAACTTCCCTTGAACTCAATGGATTTCTGAGTAAACATGCATAATGGTGGGCTGTACAAATGCATGCCAAGACCGTTAGGGAGACCTCTGGGCAGGGTCTGGTAGAAGGCAAAATGACTCACCTGCCTTCCCAACTATGGGCATCGCGGCAAGTTCCTGAGAGGTGGGGAGGAGAGATCAGCATGGTGCAGGCGCAATGGCAGGCGCATCAGATTGGCCTGCGCCACCACCACCACCACACCCACCCCACACTGAGCTTCCTGAGCTTCTCAATCACTGAAAGTGATGCTCAGCATTGGGAAGGCACATGAGCCTCACAGCCCTGCCTGTACTGCACCACAGTTCACTCCCAGCAGGAACTATGCCTCTTCCTGCTCCAGTACAGCACTAACACTCAGAAAGTGCTGTATGATTGAAATCAGAAGCAGCAGTAATAAAAAGAGAAAGTGAAGAACCACCACGGGGCAGTAGATTTAGCTCTCTACTACTCCTTTGCAGTGTCTGTCTGTTCATTCTGGACGTATGTTGCAGCTCAAATACATTATTTTGATATGATTTATAATGGATGGGTGGGACACAGGTGGCGCTGTGGGTTAAACCACAGAGCCTAGGACTTGCCGATCAGAAGATCGGCGGTTCGAATCCCTGCAACGGGGTGAGCTCCCGTTGCTCGGTCCCTGCTCCTCCCAACCTAGCAGTTCGAAAGCACATCAAAGTGCAAGTAGATAAATAGGTACCACTCCGGCGGGAAGGTAAACGGCGTTTCCATGCGCTGCTCTGGTTCGCCAGAAGTGGCTTAGTCATGCTGGCCACATGACCCGGAAGCTGGACGTCAGCTCCCTCGGTCAATAAAGCAAGATGAGCGCCGCAACCCCAGAGTCAGCCACGACTGAACCTAATGGTCAGGGGTCCCTTTACCTTTACCTATAATGGATGGGTAGCTCCAAAGGGAGTGAAGGAAAAGGGTATCCTGCCTCTGGGTCTCTCCTTCGGGACGTGACGAGAGGGAGGGCACTTCCCGTGGACGACTGATTGAGGATAGACTTAATAATAGTTGACATATTAGAACTTGGCCAGGGTGAGGGTGGAAATGCGAATTAAGGTGGCTTCTAAGTGAGAAGGGGAACGCTAAGAAGCTGTGTCCACGGGAAAGGCATGAATGCAGCTTAATACAGCTCATGATGTGGTTGATGGGTATTTAGTATTTGTGTCGCTTTATAGTATTGATTTACCATGTTTCTTGTATTTTTGTTTTAACTTTGCTTTGTACAATATTACAGTGGTACCTTGGTTTAAGAACAGCTTAGTTTTTGAACAACTTGGATTAAGAACGCTGCAAAACTGGAAGTAGGTGTTTGTGAACTTTTTCTGCTTCCTGTTGAGTGTGTTCCATTTGTAAATTGAGTCCCCTGCTGGTATAGGAAAGCATGCCTTGGTTTAAGAAGGCTTTGGTTTAAGAACGGACTGCCGAAACAGATTAAGTTTGTAAACCAAGGTACCACTGTACAATGTTGTTCACCACATTGGGGGACTTTGGGCCTAATATTCTTAATATTCTTAAGGATTCTTACCGTCATGTTACTCCCCTTTCTGACCCGTCCATTTCTGAAGGTCTGGAAGAATTGCGGCACTGCACTGCAAGCCAGGATGAGGCCATCAAAACAAGCTCCTCCAACTTCAGGTGCATGTTTAATCTGGGGGGGAAGTGATTCCAGGGTTTGAAAGAAATGCACAGAACCATAATTTTTCTCAGGACCAATAAATATATAAAGAAAGTTGTAAGGACCATGGAAGGACCATAATTTAACTAAAGCCATGGAAAATCCTGAGCTCAAAGAAAGAAGGATGCACAGCAAACATTTCAACACGAGTGAGTTCCAGAGTTTAAGTCAGAACTGCGTACTTCCTTTTATGTTTCCTGAACCTTCCAATGTACACCTGAACTGGCTGTTAACAGTGTTCGAACGTTAAACGTTACAGCTTATCTTCATGGCAATAAGGGGAATTTGTTTGTTTGTTTGATACAATTCATATGCCGCTTGATTGTATAAAAAAATTACTACAGCTCAAAGTGGTTTACGCAAACATAAAACAATAAAAATGGGGGGGATTGCAGCTATATTTAGAAACGT
>JAXCMG010000110.1:825817-853249 GCA_034642415.1 Podarcis siculus
GTCAGGGAGGGAGGGAGGGAGAGGCGGACGCAGCTGCCGTGAGGCGCTTCGAGGCGGGGGGGGGGAGATAAATGGGAGGAGGGGGGTGCGCAGAGGAGGGGGGCGGGGGCGAATTAGGGGGGATGGGGCGGGGGGGGATCGAGGTCTTGGCGGGGTGGGCGTGGAGGAGAGGTGCTTCTTTGGGGGGGGGGTGAGGGGAAGCGAGTCCGCGCCAAGGGAGGGTTTTTTTGGGGGGGGGGGGGGGCAGTGACAGGTGTTTGGTCCTGTACTGGGACGACTTGACGTTTGCTTGCAAGGGGGCGCTTTCTCCGTTTTTCCTCCTCGCAACGACAACCCCGTGAGGTAGGCCAGGCGGAGAGGCAGTCGCTTAGCCCTGCTCCTCATGGTCCTCCTGGTCTGGGATGCCACGCTTGGGAGAGGTGGGCAGGTTCCGGATGGATCGGAGGTGGTATGGGGGGCTTGTTCTGGGGAGAGGGGCCCTCGGGATGGGAGCGCTGTAGGTGTGTCTGGCGAAGGGATGGTGGCGAGTCTGGCATGGCGATGGAGCTAATCCTAAGAATTGGACCCAGGGTCTGGAGACAGTGGCTTGGCTAGTGGTGGAGGCGAGGTGATGTTGGAAAGCTGTGCAGAACCGAAAGTGAGAGTAGGATGGTGGTCCTGATGCTGAGGGTGACAAAGGGGTGTCTTCAGATCTGATTTAACAGCATCAGAGGTGGGGAAAGCCATGGTTCTGGTGGCAGGGAGGGAGGGTGGTAGTTTGGCAAAAGTTTGTTTGGCAGCTGTGTGGTTTTCAGTGGGTTGTTGGGAGCGTAAGATTTTCTGGATACTGGGTACTGCCTTCTGGAGCAGAATTCTGCTTAAGGCAGTACCCAGCCAGGTGAGTCCGGAAGCTCATGAGCCTCAGTGTTGTTTGTAGTCACAATTCCTCTGGGTGTAAGAGGAACAGGTAGATAGGTAACAGGAGGTAGTGCATCAGATCACAAGTAGGCGTCATTATAGGGGAAGAGAATGGGAGTGAGGTTGCATGGAATTGGGATGAAATTAGATTCCTGAGGTTCCAGCCTTTATAAGCCTTATTTTAACGCTGGAATAAAAGCTTACAAGGGTCAAGCTGGTTTTGATGGCTGGCTGGTGCTGACGGGAGTTCTAGTCCAGAACATCTGGAGGGCACCAGGTTGGCAAAGGGAGCTGAGAAGCAGTTCTTCTTGTTCTTGGATCATCAGTTGCAGGCAAGTTCAGGTTGGCAGCATTAACTAGCCTACACTTCTGTTGTAACAAACGGACTAGGAATGAATGGGACATGGACGGGGAGAGGCAGACTGGGATTAATAGCTGTTAAGAATATTCATTGGCAGAGCTCGCTTCTTGATTGATTGAATCAATGGAGAAAACCTAACTCTGGCATTGTGTGCCAAACATCCCAGCCTAAACAAGTGTTTTCAGCATAACTTTGACGTAGGCTAGGCTGAGATGTGTAGTGACTTGCCCAAATCTCCACCATGCTCTAGGTTTAGCAAGGATTTGAACTTGGACACCACCATCAGTCCCTAATCCACAGTTATTAGCACTAGTCTCTGTTTTATGCCTTTTTGGGGGTGTTCGCTCTCTATGTATAAAAAAAAATGTAGTAACCGCATACTAAACTTGGAGTAGCTATGATGGGGAAACTGTGAGACAGCTGGCACAATGTTCTTCACTGCATGGCTCTTGAACAACAGTTGCTTTAAGTGCCCAGCATGTCCTGGGAATGTGTGGGTTTGACTCTGCATCGGCTCTTGGATGGGTTTGCAATGACAAAAGGGTGACATAGAAGAGGGCATTTCAGCGGGTACAGGGTTTTTATGCCTGCATGGCGGCTCTCACCTGCCAAAACTCTTAAATGTCACTGGGACTGGTACATCCTTTGCCTCCACTGATACTGTGATGATCCTAGAAAACATATCTTTTATTTGACTGTTGTATGTGGGATCTCTCAGTGGACCTCCATGTGGTCAGCCTTCCTTGGGCACTCTGAGAAAAAACTGAATGGACTAAATGTTGCCCAAACTTGCCCACGTGCTTCTGATCCTCCCAAGCAAAGTCCCAAATTGCCATGCCTGTCTTTGGTTACGGAGAACAGCCAGTAGGAATGCTAGATTCTTTATCAGCCTGTGCTCTGGGCCTTTAATAGTGAGTTGATGCCGAAGATCAGCCCCAGACAGCATGGCTAGTAGTAAGGGATGATGGGAGTTGTAGTCCAGCAACATCTGGTGGGCACCATGCTGGCAAACCCCCCCCCCCCGTTTTCAGGTGGCACTGTTTTTTATCTTGGTATGACTTAAAAGGCTTCATCTGCTGGTTTCCTAAAAGTAAAGCTGCAGTTAAAAGTAGAGTAGCAGTCAGGGCAGCCTGACTTTTTTCAGGACAGTTGCGATCCCTGAGGCTCATAAAGTCTTTGAATAATTAAGAATGTCTCTTGGGAATATCATGGTTATACTGAATCTTCTTTCATCCTGATAATCAGCACTACTGGTTAGGACCAAACTGTGCTGCTTGGCTTTTCATACTGTAAATAGCAGCTGGGGTGGGGTCAGAACCACAGTAAACTGGGGAGGTGGGTTTAACACTTTCCTTACACTGAGATACTGCCCTTTCCCCCAATGTTTTCTTTAGCACCAACTAGGAACTTGGGAGGGATTTTCATGGGTACAAATGGGGGGTGGGCTTACCAAACACAAATGTGCACTGCTGCTGCTAGTTAAAGTTCTAAAAGGGAAATGTGTCACCAAGTTAAACATTTGTGGGGTTTTTTAATGTGGAGCTTTGCACTTGGGATGGGGCATGGCTGAGTAGTTGGACAAAAAAGATCCCAGCATCAATCCCCATCATCTCCTTCTTTAAAGGATCTCTGTAATGAGGAGAGGGAAGTCCACTAGGAATTGAGATGTATGTGCTGAGATGATGGCGTCCTTGGGATCCTGCGATTTTGAAAAGACTGGTTTCATAGAAAAACCTCCTCCCAGAAGTTGGTTGAAAGGAAGCTGACAAACCCCAGCCAATAAGCCTGACTACATGTGATCATGAGGCATTTGGCTTCCTATCTCCCTCAGAAACACAATATTTACATACAAGTTCTGGTTGGACGGTTGCTTAAAATTTTAGTTACAGGTAGGTAGCTGTGTTGGTCTGCTGCAGTCGAAACAAAATACCAATTAAGTTTGTTATTGGTATGAGCTTTGTGTGCATGCACACTTCTTCAGATACAGTGGTACCTCAGGTTAAGTACTGAATTCGTTCCTGAGGTCCATTCTTAATCTGAAACTGTTCTTAACCTGAAGCACCACTTTAGCTAATGGGGCCTCCCACTGCTGTGCCGCCGGAGTACAATTTCTGTTCTCATCCTGAAGCAAAGTTCTTAACCCGAGGTACTATTTCTGGGTTAGCAGAGTCTGTAACCTGAAGCGTATGTAACCTGAAGTACCACTGTACTTAGTTGGTCTCTAAGGTGCTACTGGAAGGATTATTTTTATTTTGCTTAAAATTGGTTAGGCTCTCCTTGATACATTTCATCTCTCCTATCTCTTCTCCCTCTTGTTTTTCCAGGAACTGGACCATTTTGCTCTGCCAGCGATGTTCTCCCTGAATTCATGTAGAAGAGGTAAGAAGGTAGCTGGCCGGAATAGGGTGGGTCATGGGGAAATCACTATTTTTGATGACTAGGGGGAAAAGCTCTAGAACTGGTTCTCTTCTCAGTCACACCAGACCTTTGTGAGACTTGAGCTTCCCCCTGTGGCAGTGAATGAAGTTTCCAGTCCCTTTCTATTCACACTGGCTTCAGGTCCTCATGCCGAGTTTCTGACAGGGATGGGGAGTCTGGTGCCCTCCAGCTATTGTTGAACTACAACTTCCAGAAGCCAGCATGGCCAATGGTCAGCGATGCTGGGAGTCTGAATCCAGCAACATCTGAAGAGCTTTAGGTTCCTCATCTTTGGCTTACAGCATTGGCTAGGACATAGTCAGATGTACTACCTAGAAAACGATAAAGAAGTTGTGGGTCATTGTTGAGCTGAAAATCATGCCTTTGGCTATGAATTGGCCCATGATCCCAGGTGTGTTTTTCAGATGTCACATCAAGGCTCATTTCAACCAGGCACAACCAAAACATTTGTTACTGAAGCTGCTCATGAGCATGTAATTGGCCTCAAGCTAATAATGACACACATTCAACGATTCACATCTTTGCAGATCTCCAGTAGTTATTTTGATAGTGGCCCTTTCCCTCTCTGCAATGATGTGGGTGGCATTCAACTGTCATGGCTTATATAGAACTCACATACCCTGCAAACCCAGTTTTCTGTCCATTCTAGCCTTTACGTTGGTTATCCACATTAGATCAGGCTTTGGTGTTCCCCACCCCCAATCTGATTTGAAATAGAAATGTTTCCCCTTTTTAAACCTCATATATCCCTTTTTCTTAGTTGCACCACCTTAGTGAGACTGCTGTCCTTGGTGTTGACAACATCTGTACAACATGTTCTCGTCTTCTATCATGTTGTCTCTTTCCTCTTTTCCCTAACCAAACTCTCCATTTAGCTCATTACTAGTTTTCCACGTTAGTTGCTCCAGCCATCCGCCATCCTTGCTGTTCTTTCTGAGCTCCTGGCCGTTGATTTTAAAACGAGGTGCTCATGCAGGAATAAAGAATTCCTGGGATTGGCTGAAAGAGAGATGATTACTGTGTCCGCCCGGTGAAGTACTATATCACCTTTACAGCCCTTTGGCATAAAGACCCTGCAAATTTTCATCACCAAGAGCAATGCATTCAAGGATTCTTTTCCTAAACGCACACTTGGCTCACTTGTCAGGTGAGTTGGCACGATGATGACATTGGCAGTGGCCGAATCAACTGCAGAACTTGAAAAAGAGACCCCAAGCAGGGCAGGAGTCCTCAGAACAAGGCTAGTGGTTTGTCATGGACTCCATGGTGGTCCTGTGATGGGAGAGGAACACAGCAAAATTACCTTCCTGTCTGCATCAGAAAGGCTCGACCATGGCTGGTTCCTTTGAGACAAGAGTGGCAAGTTATGCCTTTAGCCTGACCTGGCAGGCTGCAGGACAAAATGTAGAAATTAAATGCTGTGAAATGCTTTTATGTTGCTTAATAAAAAGTTTTGTGACTTCAAATAAGGAGACGGTTGACTTTTGGCATCTTTCCTACACGTTGCGTGCTCAGAGCTGCAAGCTTTTGTATAGCTGTCCGTGACAAACCACTAGCCAGACTTGTGTAGATGGTTGTCCATCATCTCACCTTTCTCCTTCAGCTCTCTGTTACTGTGCTCTAGCTCTTTCCTCTTCCTGTCAAAGATGGGGTTGCAGCTGCTATTCTTTTCACTGCTGTGTTTTACATACCTGGTTCCTTTCTCTAGAAATACTGTGGAGAGGGGAGGAATCCTATTGGTCCATCCTTCCAACCCTGACAGCTGATCCATTCCATGTCCACAGCCTGCTCCCTCCAACTTCTCTCCCTCATATGCCATATTTCTTTAGCCTCACTCTTTGCTCAGTCTCCTTCCACAGACACAGTTGCCCTCCTTACGTAATCCCTCGGGGATAGACCCACCATCTCTTCCCCTGCCTCTAGCAACCACCTGCTTTGGGAAGCTCTCTCACTCCTGCCCATTAGCCTTTCCTTCAGTTGTTAGGCTGGGAGAAAGGGATTCGTTTGCTAGTGTGTGTGGTTGCTGCTGCCACCAAAGTACCTTTTTATGGTGTCCGGGGTAAGCAGAAAAGTGCCTCTTTCATTTGTTACTAGGAGCACTAAGGTATAAACTGCCCATGTCACCTGAAAACAGTAATGAGAGCAGAAACACAGAAACCACCAAACATCCCCTACACGTGCCGTTTCAGCTGCACAGCTAGTCCACCCAGAAGTGGCGGAGCTGGACGACGCCCCTTGCAGTTGCACAAGGGAAGCATTGGTTTTCATGCATCAGCAGCACTTCTGCCAGCATTTGCCAACCTGGTGCCTACCAGACGTTTTGCATCAGCCCCGTCATTGTATGGCCTTGCTGACCAGGGCCAATGGCAGTTGTCTACCAGATGTTTTGTACAAACCTGGTTGGCTAAGGCCAGTGTTCACATTCCTGGCAGCCAGGGCCGTCTTAAGTATACCTGGCGCTGTGGTGCAAAGCTCCCTTCAGCGCCCCATTTCCCAGAGTTGTCCCTTTTTTAGGGAGGATGGGGCTGCCGGCGGAGCTGAAGGAGGCGGGCAGTGGCTGGAGGGCGGCTCCTCTGGCGGGGAACAGGCGGAGGCTGGACGCGGTGCCTCCAGGCTCAGCTGCCCACTTCGTGCCGCAGTGGCCATGGCAGACGGAGGCTCCGGGTGCAGCGCTGCTTTGGCACAGCATGGCGGAGGTGGGCGAGGGCGGCGAGCTGATGCCGGGAGGTGCCATGTCCAGCCTCTGCCTCTTCCCTGGCGCCCTCCAGAACTTGGCGCCCCACACCACTAGCCTCTGTGGGTAAGACGCCCCTGCTGGCAGCGCTAACCTGCTCCCCCAACCACATTTATTTGAAATCCAATTAAAGCTATTTAATTAATTTAACAGAATTGATGCACTTGATCCAGTGATACCAGCTTTTCAAAGTCTGATTGTCACTGACACCCCCGCCGCCTCCTAGCGCCCCCTCCCTGGGTAACCCCTAGGTCTGTCCCCCCCCTTTCCATTCCTGTGCAGTGAGGAGAAAGGTGTCTGGCTGCATAACAAGCCACCTTGTGACTACCCTAAAGCACTGGAATTCCTTGTGACTGCTCCCCCATGCTACCTTTCCAGACTCCCACTTGTGTATTTCAACAAAACTCTTGTGTTGGTTCTCCCTTCATGTGTGTTACACATAGCCTTGTGGTCTTGTGCTGTGCACTTCGATGTGATAACCTTACTTCAGCTTGTGTGACTACAGTGGCACAGACTTCAGCATAGCCTTGCACCCATCAGGGCAAGAGTGTGGTCATGACCCTGCCCTCCAATCCTTGCCCAGTGTCAGTAGGCACAGTTGTCCTCTTCTCTCTGTTTGCAGGCTTCTTGCACCGGGGTGGGACTTGATTTCCATATGTTGGCATTATTATATGAACTTAGTCATCAGCTTGACAAAGAGCATAACGGAGCATTGAGGCCATGTTAAGGTTAGGAAGCCTCCATTCTTGCATGTTTTAAAATTACCCTTGGATATGATGGGAGTTACTGTGTGTCATAAGGCACATTGTTCAAGCGAACTTCCTTATGGGGGAGGGTTGTATTCATTACGGGTTTAATAGGCACACAGCAGGTAAGTTCAACTGGGCCACGGTCTCTTCATGTCTCCCTGCCTGGAAGAGCTGCTTGTGTACCCATGTTTATAATTTTTTTTTGCAAAGCACTGGCTCTTTATTTTAAACAAGTTTTTTATCTTATGAGCCAATCCTATGAACTTTTGCTCTAGCAACAAAGCATTCTGGACCAAGGACAATTCCCACTGGGTCAGTACCACCTTGCTTCTTGAAGCAAAGCTGTAGCATTCTGAGTTTTCCTGGGCTGTTTTGCAAGCCCCAGCATCATTTGCTCCGTGCTGCCTTGCTTACAAGGCAGCAGCGCTGCGGACAGACAATACATCAAGAAAACGGGCAGGCTTTGGCAGAGGCCATTTGTTCACAGAACTGTTGACCCACATTCAGGCTGTTCCTGCGGAGCCAACCATGCCAGCAGAGTGGCAGCCATCTGAATTCTTGCTCCTCCGCTGGCCTCTCTTGACAACCTTTCTTTCTTTTGTCTTTTTGAAAGCCCTGGCTATCTAAAGTGGTTGAGATCTGTGCAGTTTTTGAAAGAAAGCCATGAGGCTTCCAGTTCCCTTCGGAGCAACACTTAGGTTGTCGTTTCAATACCATAATGGGTGTTTTAATATCCTACAGGCCTGGAAAATTAGGGGGCTTCACCTTTTAGGCTGCAAGTATTGCAGCTGATTATGATGAGGACAGGGACACGAGTGGCGCTGTGGGTTAAACCACAGAGCCTAGGGCTTGCCGATCAGAAGGTTGGCGGTTCGAATCCCTGCGGCGGGGTGAGCTCCCGTTGCTCGGTCCCTGCTCCTGCCAACCTAGCAGTTTCAAAGCATGTCAAAGTGCAAGTAGATAAATAGGTACCGCTCTGGCGGGAAGGTAAATGGCATTTCCGTGCGCTGCTCCGGTTCGCCAGAAGCGGCTTAGTCCTGCTGGCCACATGACCCGGAAGCTGTACGCCGGCTCCCTCGGCCAGTAAAGCAAGATGAGCGCCGCAACCCCAGAGTCGGCCACGACTGGACCTAATGGTCAGGGGTCCCTTTACCTTTACTATGATGAGAACACCCACCAATAAGCCAGGAGAGACGGGTGAAGGCAGAGGTGAGGCTTGCTGGGCCCACCAAAGCCGCTCCTCAGCTCTTTGCCTAAATCCGAGGGGGCAGCGAGCACCTTTCCCCTGGGTCCGGAGAGGAGGGTCGGGGGCCGGGGTCCTGCTGCTGGGTCGAGTCCGCCTGCCTGCCTGCCTGCCTGCCTTTGTGGCCTCCCTGCGCTTCACCCCGGCGCCCTGCAGGGGGCGCGCCGCGGAAGGCGTAGGCGCCCCTCTGGGCTTGGTGCGCCTGCGCCCCGCTCCTGCGTCGCAGCCGGCGTGCGAGCCTGCCTCCTTCCAAGATGGCGGCGTCCAGCCGGCTCCTGCAGATGCTGCTCGACGGCGCCGCGGGGCCGCTGTGGCGAGCGCAGCCCACGCTGCGCCGCTCGTTGCCGAGGGGCCTGTGCGAGCGCGCGGCCGGCGCGGAGCAGGCGGAGGAGGACGACGACGGAGACGGCGAGGCGATGGGCCGCCAAGGTGAGCCGGCGCCGCCGGTTGCTGGCTCGCCTTAGGCCGGGTGGCGGCGGTGGGGCAGGGCAGCGGGCGGAGGGAGACCTTCCCCTCAATACCCGGCCTCATGGAAGCGGGGTGAGGGGGGTGGGGCTATGGGCGAGGGGCATGAGACCCCCGCGCCGGTGCTCCTGCTGGCCTTCCTCCCCGGTCCTTTGAGGGAGCCTCTCCCGTACGCGCGCCCGCACTTGGGAGGCGATGCGGCGCGCTTCTAACGGAGCCGGACGCGGTCAAGGTCACGCGCCGCACGTGCTCGCACCCCCACCTTCCTCCCGCAAGCGAGAAATGAACCTTAAGGGCGAGGGGGGGCTTCGCTTCGGCTTCCTAAAGCATGGGGAGGCAAACTAAGGCCCGGGGGCCGGATGCAGCCCATTCGACTTCTCAATCCGGCCCGCGGATGGTCCGGGAATCAGCGTGTTTTTACATGAGCAGAATGTGTCCTTTGATTTAAAATGCATCTCTGGGTTATTTGTGGGGCATAGGAATTCGTTCATTTTTTATTCTATTTTTTCAAAATATAGTCCAGCCCCCCCCCCCACAAGGTCTGAGGGACAGTGGACCGGCCCCTTGCTGAAAAAGTTTGCTGATCCCTGGCCTAAAGGAAGCAAGGGGCTTCCCTAGGTGTTAGGCCCACCCTAGAGGGTGATTTCACTCGCATTCTGTTCTAGAGGGCTCCCCCCCCCCCCCACAGGGGTGTGGCTCAAAAGAACATCCCATAAACAGGAAGCACTCTTGGACTTTAGGGGTGGAAGGAGGATCAGGAAGGTGAGCAGACTTTCAGCCGGTATTGTCTTTTACTGGGGCCTCTGAGCTCCAGAATTGGTTTTCAATGCCAAGTAACCTCCTAGAAGGCCACAGTCGAAGCAATGGCATCTGTGCTACTGTTTAATTCACTCTGCTGCTTTGAGTAAATTTGATGCTGTGGTTTAGTGCGAAATCCTTGCAAAGGTCTTTACCAGCCCACTTTTTCTCTTAAGAAAAGCATGAGTCGGTGGCATGGGTAAGATGAGATTCTCTGCCACTACAGCACACCAGTTCAAAGCACAAAGTGCATTTGCAAATATAAAAAATGTTGAGCATGTTATGGTGATCTCTGTGGTTGTGTTGGTCCATAAGGGGAAACTCCAAAGTCCACAGTGGTGCATAACATTAATTATGATCAACCGAAATGCCGCAGAATTGTGAGCTCTGGAGTTCCCCAAAACTTTTTGTCGAGCAAGCAGGAATTAGGGGGGGGGAGGAAACATTTTTTTAAAAAAACTACTGTACTAACATTAGATGGAGGCCAGTCTGTAAACTCTGTTCCAAGCTGGTGATTGTAGGCTGATTACAAGCCAGACTTTTGAGTTCTCAGAGATGGGGAGCAACTAATAATTTTGGCTTCAAAGCCCAATACATGACACTTTTTCTGACATATTCTACCGCCAGGTGTTGGGCTGCTGGGTGCCTTGCAGGGTGGATGCAATTCCCCATCCTGATCTACAAGCTGACCTCTTGGCTACGCTGTCAATCTATATATTTTTTGTACTTTTTTATCCTTGTTCCCCTCACCACCTGCTTTGTACAACATTGTGCCTGATGAAGGCTTCTGGAGAGCTCAGAAGCTTCCCACACCTTTGTTGGTCCCAGCTGTGGATTTTGAAGGTTGTTCTTGTATTTAAACCTAAATTGGTTTTCTATTGAGAACTTCCAAGTTGGGAAATGAACTGAAATGAATGGCCCCATTTCGGAATTCTTAGTGGGAAGTCTCTGCTCTTTGTCATGGTACCATATTTTATTTTATTTTTAAAAAAGAAGAAAACCCATAAGCTTCTGTTTTCTGGGAGTTTATGGGGTTGGTGCTGAAGGTACCATAGGGGTATATCCATCTGTTTAAGCTCCACCTTCTCAAACCTTTTTTTATTCTGGATCTTTTCCTTCTTGCTTTCCTCTTAGATAGGACAATGCAAGGAGGTGAGTCAATTTCACTTTCACTTCTCCTTTGTTGGCAAGTCTAGCTGCTGCCATAGCGTGCGTGTGTGTGTGGGGGGGGGATTGATCTCTGTTATCTAGATACGGTTTCTATTGAGCTCTTATTGTATGATTTAAAGATGTTTTTGCTGTCTTCGGCTCAAACATCTGAGCTAGCTAAACGCTTGTGCAAGGTGGTTTGAGCATGTGGAGTTCTCAAAGCAGAGGGCCAGTTGATGCAATGCACCTTCACCACACATCAAAAGCTCACTGTGCACCAGTGGTTTGTGTAAATCAGCCCCCAAGGGCAGCTAGCCCTGGGAGTTGCGATAAGACACCTCTTTCCTGGTGTCTTGAATCCTGGTAAACTGACCTCAAGGCTGAGTCTGCCGTCTGCAACATTGGACATTGCTGACCTCACATGGATGACAGATGCATTGCATGATTCATTTGTCTTGTGAAGTGTTCTCAGTTTGACAGGAGGTTAATTCTCCCATCCCACAATTTTCTTTCAGATTCAAGAGATTTACTGAAGGAATTTCCCCAGCCTAAAAATTTGCTCAACAGCGTCATCGGAAGAGCTCTTGGCATTTCCCATGCAAGAGACAAGCTGGTGTATATCCACACCAATGGGCCACGGAAAAAGGTAAACTGTCTGCAGCACCTAAAGCAATGGATGGAAGTGGCAGGGAAGCAAGTTCTTGCTCGGTGTTCGAAACTTCCATTGTTTTAGGCGCATTTTGCAACAGGGAATTTCATTAGCGCGAGCATTTTCAGAGCTCTGGGCGCAGAACTGTGCCTAAGATTTCAGATTAAAACTGCAAAGCCACTCTCTGAAGACTTGAGAAGAGGCCCTCTTAAGAATATTAGGGAGGTGGGCAGGGGAAGGACTAGACCATGTGAACATAATATTTTAGCTCATTCATTTTCAGCTTGGTATTCTTGTTATTTAAAAAGCGCACCTAGACATTCCATTATTGCGCCCATAATTTCAGTTTAAGGTGCCATTTAGCTCCTAGCTTTCCTTTGTGCGAGAGCTTCTTGTGGGCATAAGATTACGGGCTAACACACTTCCATAACAAGCACTCATCATAACTGTAGCAAAAGATCCTAAACCCCTCAGCAGTGTGTATATGAACATACATGAGTGCACAGGTAAGCCCAGGTACACACATGGTAACAGGAAGCTGAATCGGATGAGCGCCATGGCCCTTTCACAACTCTACAGTGCTGTGAAAATGTCTCTTAAGGTGAAGCTGCATGTGAGGAGATCTGGTGCTGTGCTGTGCGGACTGCTGTGCTCTGTTAAGAAGGCACAGGATGCTCAGAAGCGGCATATATGAGCAGTATGCCTGACCTCTTGCCTTCTTTGTCCTACAGAAAGTCACGCTGCTCATCAAGTGGCCAAAGAACGTGGAAGTGGAAGGCTACGGGACCAAAAAGATCGACGCTGAGCGGCAGGCTGCAGCTGCTGCTTGCCAGCTCTTCAAGGTGAACGGGGGGGGAGTTGTTGTCACGGGGGCATCCTTCATTTCCTGTCCCTGTCAAAGAGGATCCTCTCATTTGCTCAGGCCTCACCCTGTGGCCAATTCTTGCTTTCATTTTACCAGCAACATCCTTATATATACACAGACACCTAGTATGATTCCAAAGACCACTAGGAAGACTTGCCCTCTGGCCGCAGGGGGTTCCCTGAGCTTTTTCTGCCGCTTTGGGCCTTCCATAAGCAGAGCCAGGCGGTGGGCGGAGCTGTAGGATTAAATGGGCTTTTGAGAGGTGAGTTGCAGTAGGCAGTTTTGGATTTGCGTTCCTGTAATGGTAGCCGTCCCAAATTTGGGGGATCAGCAAGCTAGAAGTGGAGGAGGTGCTGGTCTGTTCCACCCCCTACCCCCAAGTTAGATTAGAGGAAGGCAGAAGGGGAGTCTCGTTTCCCCACCAGTGCTTCAAATCACATTCAGTGAGGGACAGTTGCTGTCAAAAACTAAGTCAAGCTTCCATGCTGGTCATGCGTGTCAAAGGCACAAATTATTATTATTATTATTATTATTTATTACACCCTTCATTTATTACACTGCAGGTCTAGGGATGGTTCACGACATAAAAATACAATATAAAAATACAATATACATTATAAAAGTGAGAAAAACAAACAAAACAATACCCCCATCCCCACAAATACATTTAAAAGGGATATAGGATGTTAATTCTCATCCCAGGTGTCTCCAACTTTCTCCTCTGCCTCTCCCTACCCCATCCTGTGGACTGCCATCGCTCCTACAAATTTCGGTGCTGTTTGCAAAGCCTGCACAGTATCCTACTTCTGGTGGTCTGCGTGTACAAATGTGCATTAAATGAATGAATGAATGAATGAATGTGTATTATTACGACCAAACAGCCAGCTTACAGATGTGCATTGTTGCACTATGGCAGCCTTCACTAACCTAGTGCCTTCCGGATTTTTCGATGGGGGGTTGTGGTCTAAAACATATCGCTGGCACCAGGTTGGCGAAGGCTGCAGCATCAGAAGGAAATGTCTGCAATGGGATGCTAAAACCACAGTGAGCAAGAAATGTGCCTTTTTAAAAAGGGGAGTGGTTTTCAAATGAAGTTATTGATAATGGCATAAAAAGTTTATTTCCTCAAATACTCCTAAACATTGCTGTTTTTATCTATGTCATCTTGAATTCATGTATCTATATAAAACAATGTGCCTTTGAAACTGTGCTTTCCATCGCTCCTCTCTTGCCCACCCTCCCTTCCTGCTCCAGAGCCTTAAATGCTCTTCTGCCATGCTCTGGGTCCAGACCAGCCTTCCTTAACCTGGTCCCTTCCAGGTGTTTTGGGCCGCAGCTCCCATTAGCCCAAGCATCCCATGGCTGTCCTGACTGCACCTGATGGTGATTGCAGCCTGAAACAACTGCAGCATGCCAGTTTGCGGAAGGCTCTGCTAGTCAGCCATCTTACTCCCCTTCTCCTTGTCCTTCCTGAAATCTGAGACATTGCATCCAGGCCACGCAACCCTAGACCCCCACTTTGGTCCTTCGTTGCTCTCCCTGACATTGGCAGGTGAAAGAACCAGCTCGCAATTGGCGAGAAAAACCTCTTTAGAGGGCTGCAGTTGCCGGTCATTGGGGCAGTACCGGGCTAGCTGAACAAAGAAGTCCGGCTTCTTTCTGACTCTGCTTAGAGTGGTTCAAAACACCCTTTTCTTTTCCCCTTCCAACCACCTTGACTGCCTTTCCTTTCCTCTGCACAGGGCTGGGGTCTGCTGGGTCCCCGAAATGAGCTCTTTGATGCTGCAAAGTACCGCATCCTTGCTGAGCAGCTGGGCTGCCCCGATGAGCGGTGGTACTCAGAGGGCAGCCGGTGGCGCTCCAAGTCCGGGCCGTCTCTGGCCGACCTCTCGACCTGCTGGAGGAGGATGGAGCCTAGCGAGCCCATCCAGTCCCTGGAGCACAACAGGCTCCCCAAACCCATCCGGAAGGAGGAGCTGGAAGAGGGGGAGCTGGAGGAAGGGGAGCTGGAGGAAGACACCATTGACGTCTCCGATTACTTGTCCATGGCGCATCCGGGGGCCCGCACCCCACCCAGAGACATGAGGTAGGAGAACCTGAAGGGCATGGGCCTTTCATGCACACATGGCATCAGCATGGGATCAGGCCTTTGTGTGCTAGCATGGCCCCCGGGACAGTGTTGGATAATGCCCTTGGCAGGATCTTTTGAGAATCCTCCACTCTCTTTCTTAGCTGTATTTATACACTGCCAGATTTTGGGGGCGGGGGAGGGCTCAAAGTAGTTTACAGAAAGAAAGAATGAATAAAATTACCATGAAGTAAAATTAACAGCAATAATTTAGGACTTCGGAAAAGTTAAAATAGCAGTAGATTGAAAACAGGTTAATGCTCGCATCACTTTTCCGAATATCTGGGTAGGCCTGCCTAAACAGGAGTTTTTAGCAGGTGCCGAAAAAAGTACAGTGAAGGCGCCTGCCTGGTATCAATAGGCAGGGAGTTCCAAAGTGCAGGTGCTGCTGTACTAAAAGATAAGAGTTCTTACAGATGCGGAATGGGCATTTTACAGCATCTGTAGTGCCAGTTCTGCCAATCACAGCAGGAAGACGATCTCAAGAGGTGAATTGGTCCCACAGTTGTTAAGGGTTTTATATGCTAAGTGTAGCACTTTGAACCTGAGCTGGTAGCAAATCAACCGTTGCAGCTCTGTAGTTCCACCAGTCCATCGTGTATTTGTTTTACATGTGTGTGCCTAATCCTCAGGTGACATGAGGAGCAGTGAGTTTACCGCCCCCTTCCCGCGTGCCTCACCTGCTGGTCTGAGCCGTGCTTCTCCTGCCTGCAAATGCAGCCTCCTCCTTCCCCTTCCTACTCTGGTCTGGTGTGTGGAGGGAGGGAGGGAGGAGCTGGGTGATCCTGGCCACGTTCTGGAATGCCACGGGGGTTCTGGAGCCAGTGTGATGCAAACAACTTCCAGAGCACAGAACAGCATTGCCTTTGGGAGCAAGAAGCACCTCCCAGTTCACCAATCCTGCTCAAACGTGTCTCCCTCTGTTAGGAACGTCAGCTCTCCTGTTATACTTTTTTTAGAGGCTAGTGGGGAAGAAACGGAGGTCTTTTCCTGGTAGCCGCATAAAGAAAACGGATAGCCAGGAAGACACGTTTCTGCCTTGGAAGTGGGGTGTCCAAGTGTGGCTGTCCATGGTCAGGGAGAGAGCACCCTGTTTTTTGTGGCTTCTACCCCCCTCAAATTCTACTTCCCCTCCTGTATCAGTGTCCTGAACGCATACTCCAAGCCGTACTTGGCAGTCCATCATAAAACAGGGGAATAATCTCTTTGATGCACCGTTGCGTAAATCCCAGCCGCTCTTTAGTGGGTGGGCAGGTGTAGTTCTGAAGGCAAGACGGATGCCAGGTGATGGAGGCCACGTGGCAACCTTTAGAACGAGAGGATCTAGCAGCCGCCTTCTCTTCCCTCTCCTGCTGCAGGGACGGGTTCTCTCTCGAGATGACGGATGACAACACAGCCCTCCGGGCTCTGACCCAGTTTCCTCTGCCCAAGAACCTCCTGGCCCAAGTGATCCAGATTGCCACTTCTTCGTCCACAGTCAAGGTGAGTTGGAGAGGGAGGCGGGTCTCTTTGGAGAGGCTCTTCTTAAAGCAGCCCCAGCAGTATGAGAACTGGGCCAAAGGAGCTTGCAGAGCAAAGGGTCCCCAGGTGACTTTAGCCAGTGAGCCAAGCCACGTAAACTGCAGGAAAAAAGCAGAATCTGTAGAGTTCCCAGCTAGTTTCTGCCCCTAGGGGAAGTCCTCCAAGCGAGCTTCCCCCTTTCTCTGTCTTGGCTCGCTACTGAATAGTCCAGCCTTCGCCAACCTGGTGCCCTACAGCAGTTTTGGACCGCAGCTTCCATCAGCTGCAGCCACCACAGCTATCTCCTGCCAGGCTGGCTGATGGGAGCCGGAGTCCAAAAGGGAACCTGGCCAGCTCCAGGTAGACAAAACCTGGAAAAGTCACTTTCAAAATGGTCCATAGTTGCCACCTTTCACCTTCAGAACCAGGATGCTTACACGATACTGCCATTACCTGGATGTTTCGTTCTCTATTGCCTCCAATTGTGCTTTGCTTTTAAATTGTTCTGTGCAGTAAGCGTGATTGCATGTTACATTGGGGTTCGCTTCCAAGGGTTCCACGTAGAAACAAAGCCTGGAAGCTTGGGGGTGTTTGCGCGAGATCTCGTGGGGACTTAGATGCCGCCATGAAATCTCCGCATGAGCATCCCAGAGCTGGCACCCCTCCTGATCTGGGCTCTCTCTGCTCCCCCCCCAAAAGGAGAGAGATTAAAAGCACTTTGCACACTAGGTACCCCTAAGCGGATCCAGTGTGCAATTAACTTTTAACCTCTCCTTTTTGCTTGCATTCAACTTGTGCAATTTCAAACCAGCCTTCCTTTCAATTGCATATGTTGAAACTGTACAAGTTAAATGTGTGTAAGATGCGATCGTGCTGTATTTTGTAAAGTCTCCTTTGAGACGTTTGTGTGAAGAAGCTAACGATCTTAATTGATAATGACACAATACGGAAAGAATATGCAGCAGCAGAGCTCAGTCTGGCACTTCCTAGTCCTTTAGGCAGCTAGTAGGGGTTTTTTGCTGCAGTGCCGCCTTAACAGCCACGACTGTTAAAGGTTAGCCTCTTCCAACGTCCTTTGGGAGCAGCTGAGTGGTCTCGGCTTCTCCGTGAGTTGGAGGAAAGGAGGCAGCACACATTGGGAGGAAGTGGGGGCTCCTCCCGCTGACCCCCTTCTCTTTTGCCTCGCACAGGAGTACATGCAGTTCCGGACAGTGGGCACCAAGACCAAGATCTGCAAGCTGACCCTGCGCTGGCCCTGCCCCATGACCTTCGCCGCCAAGGGGCGTCGCAAGGTGGAGGCGGAGAACAAAGCGGCTGCTCTGGCCTGCCAGAAGCTGAAGGTGAGACTTGGGGCTCCTCTCATTCCTATCGTTATTTTATTTGCACGCCGTTCTTCCACAAAAAGAACCTGCCCAAAGTGACTGACAACCAAGAAAACTGGGATCAAAGCATTTAAAAATAAAACGGTGCAAAAACAATTTCGTGTTAAGACAGCGCCAAATAGCAAATAACAAAAAAAAACCAGCATTTCAGTACAGTGGTACCTCGGGTTACAGACGCTTCAGGTTACAGACTCCGCTAACCCAGAAATAGTACCTCGGGTTAAGAACTTTGCTGCAGGATGAGAACAGGAATCGCACAGTGGCAGCAGCAGGAGGCCCCATTAGCTAAAGTGGTGCTTCAGGTTAAGAACAGTTTCAGGTTAAGAACAGACCTCCGGAACAAATTAAGTTCTTAACCCGAGGTACCACTGTACTATAAATATGACAAGATTGAATTACACTTCCTAACAGTAGCCAAAATAACAAGGAAGCTTAGCTATTCCACCTTGGTCGTAGAAACACCCCTCCCATGATGATTCTCACAATCCCTGTCCACAGCAGCTTCTTAAAAGCCTTTTAAGTGCAGGGCGGGGGGGGGCAGACTCGCTGGAAACACCTTCCATGATGATGTTCCTTCCCTAGCGCTTCCCACTGAAGGCGCTCGTGGCTGGGCCACAAATGACCTCTGCCGGCCAGTCTCCTTTCTAGACCAAGGATTCCTGTCCCCGAGGTGGCCTTTTCCCCTGTCTCCCTGCCCAGGCAAGCCTCTTTCCCCCACTTGGAGACCCTCCTAGGCTGACGCACCCTCCTTCCTCCCTTCCAGAGCCTCGGCCTGGTGGACAAGAACAACAACCCCCTGAGCCACGCCATGTACAACATGACATCCCTCCGGGAGCTGGGCGAGAACCAGCGGAAGCCCTGCCACATCAAGGTCCCCGAGGCCACGCTGCGCAAGATCGAGAACTACCTGAACCATGTAAGCCTTCCCTTATTTCAAAGAAAGTGGGCTGGAGCTTGGGTTCCAAACTAGAACCAGTTGAAGAACTCTTGCCTTGGCTACTTGTTACCTGTATGTTCTCCTCCTTCCCTCTCCCCACATCATTGGCCGAGTGGCTGTGATGTCATGGAATGTTTGAAAGCGATCTAGCTGCTTGGGGTGAACGTATTGGGAGATGTTGACTAAGAGCATAATTTCGAGGAGTGAGATAAAAGGGTCAGTTTGGGACTTGGGACAGGAGAACAGCTTCCCTGGGGCTGAGGAAGGGCTGTGGGGCTCATGGACCAGGAGCCTGTTTAAAAACAGGCAACATGGGTGGGGAGCATTGTGGAGGCTTGGAGGTGCAAGGAAAGCTAGTTTCACATTTCTGTGGATCTACAGTCATGGGGAAAAGAAAGTGCACCCTCTTTGAATTCTGTGGTTTTACGCATCAGGACATAATAGCAATAATTTGTTCTTTAGAAGGTCCTAAAATTAGGTGACTACAACTTCAGATGAGCAATGACATATGACATATTACACCGTGTCATGATAAAGATGTTAAAGATGGTGCCGAGGTAAGACGCGCTTGTCAGAGCTCTCTTCAATTATATGTTGGGGCTCCTACTCCTTTTTAAACTTTTAAAAGCTGGAATCCTAAGGTGTACTTAATTTTTCACACAAGACTTTTCCATTTTGGCGTTATTTCTGTTAAATAAATAACAACACAGTGCAATATACCATGTGTTGTTGTCCATCTGAGGTTGTATTTACCTATTTTAAGACCTGCTAAGGAACAGGTGATTGTTATTACGTCTTCATATTTAAAACCACAGAATTAAAAGAGGGTGCAGTTTCTTTTTCCTGTGACTGTAGCTGAACTCCAGATTTCTGCTGTTCCAGCATTGTCCGCCTGGAGGATATCTTTTCCCACTCGGAGCTGCCTCTTAAGCGTCCTCATTGGTTTCTGCATCTGCTTTGCTGTACAGATCTTATCCTCCTTGAGATAACCTTGCCAACTAGATGACTAATATTCCAAAGAAGCAATTTTTCAGAGCAGGCAGCCTGAGGCCCTTAAGTAATTTTGTAGCCAACCCAGCACTGAAATTCAGTTCTTTGGTCGGGACGGTAGTTTTGCTTTGGTTAACGATGGCGTAGACTGAACTTGGAAGCAAGACAAAAGCACACCAGGAACTCAGGCCAATGTAAGTTTCAATAGTGGGAGCAGTCCCTACTCGCAAATTAATAGTCAATAGTAACAAAAACTAATCCATTCAAAAGTATGTATTCTGACAAGGATTACAAACTCAAAGATTACAAACTCCATGACGAATCTAACTATGCACTAATATGAACTTACCTCTACTCATAAACTCTTATCTTTAATTCTGTAACAAATTATTGTGTTATAGGTATTTTTATGAGTTTGAGTTTGTAATCTCTGTTTGAGTTTGTAATCCTTGTCAGAATACATACTTTTGAATGGATTAGTTTTTTGTTACAATTGACTGCTGATCTGTGAGTAGGGGCCACTCCCACGATTGAAACTTACATTGGCCTGAGTTCTTGGTGTGCTTTTGTCTTGGTATATTTAATAACGTGAACTTGGAAGCAGACTTCACCCTCGCACAGGTTCTGCAGCAGTCAGAGGGCAAGGCAAACTGCCCCCTTCCCAAGGTGCTTTCCCCCCCTCCCCCTCCACCCACAGTTTCTCCCTAGGAAGCCTAGGGCTTCCTCCACAGTTGAGAGCCATGATGCTTAAGCAGTTGCTGTCGTTTGGCTAGCCGAAGTAGGCAACAAAGGCCTAATGCTGAAGAAAAGGCCGCCTTTTCTTTCCTCCCTTTCAGTACCCAGTGGACAGCCAGGAATCCAGGCCGCGCCTGGCCGACGACATGATGAACTTGAGCAAGGAGACGGGCACCCTCAGCGACGCCATCACAGGCAAGAGTTACATCCCCATGTCGGAGTCGGAAGAAGTTCGCCACAGCCAGAACCTCCTGGCTCTCTGGAAGCGGAGGGGCAGCTCCTGGCAGGAGACCCAGCCTCTGCCCGTGGACTCGCACCGGGAAGCCATCCTCTCGGCCATCGAGCAGAACCCGGTGGTGGTGATTGCCGGGGACACGGGGTGCGGGAAGACCACCCGCATCCCCCAGCTGATGCTGGAGCACTACATCCTGGACGGGCGCGGCGCCCAGTGCAACATGGTCATCACGCAGCCGCGGCGAATCAGCGCCATTTCGGTGGCGCAGCGCGTGGCGCAGGAGCTGGGCTCCAGCATGCGGAAGAACGTGGGCTACCAGGTGCGGCTGGAGAGCAAGCCGCCGGCCCGGGGGGGAGCGCTCCTCTTCTGCACCGTGGGCATCCTGCTGCGGAAGCTGCAGGGCAACCCCCGCCTGGAGGGCGTCAGCCACATCGTGGTGGACGAGGTGCACGAGCGAGACGTCAACACCGACTTCCTGCTCATCCTGCTCAAGGGCGTCCAGAAGCAGAACCCCGGCCTCCGGCTGGTGCTGATGAGCGCCACGGGGGACAACCAGCGCTTCTCGCAGTACTTTGGGGACTGCCCTGTGGTCAAGGTGCCGGGCTTCATGTATCCTGTCAAGGAGTACTACCTGGAGGAGATCATGGCCATGCTGGGGCGACACAGACACCGGCACTATGAGATCAAGGTGAGCCAAGCAATCGTGCGCTCCCCCTCCTAACGTGGCAGGCAGTGCTGTCGCTCATGCGCACGTGCTCGCTCTGTGCATCATTACGAGGTCCTCTGTGGCGCTGGCCTTTGCACCGGACTGGTGGAATAGCTGGAGGGTGCCAGGTTGGCAAAGGGTGCAGCTGCACCCTTTTGAGCGCCCTTGCTTCTGCCTTTGTCGATATTTTGTTAATTGTGGGTCGGTGCCTGAGAAGCATTCCTTCACCCCCTTGTTCCCCAACAGGGAGAGGTTGTGGTCCATTTGAGGAAGCTCAGTGACATGTGCTTTGCATGCAAAAGGTCCCCAATGGCATGTCCAGTCCTGCCTGAAACCCGGAGAGCTGCTGCCAATCAGTGTAGGCAGTTCCACGCTGGATGAACCAGTTGTTTGACTTCTCATCAAGCACAGCTCCCTATTTCCAGTATGCAAAAGGGCTTTAGCCCCACGCTAGGGCATCTGTTTTGCAGGCAGAAGGTCTCAGGCTTAATGCCTGACGGGATTTGGAGACAGCCTTGCCTGAAACTCTGGAGCTTCTGCCAGTCAGTGTAGGCAATACTGAGCTAAGTGGACTAATGGTCCAACTTGGTATGACACAGTTTCCTGAGTGAGTGGGCAGCAGAGAAAGGAGGGAGAAACATAAAGCCTTGCACAAGCCCGTCTGCCCACCCCCAAAACCTGGACCCAGCCCTGCTGGGTGGTGTTTCAACAAGGTGTGGTTGAAAATGCACATTGGGTTGTATGCAGAGGTCTGCTTCAAATGCATTCCCCAGTTTCCCCCTGCAAGGGGAGCCATGTTCATTGATACCATATGAGGCTATCCCACAGTCCCACTCACTGTGCTTTTATTTCTGGAGCAGCCTTCACTGGTGACCTGGCACCCACCAGGTGTCTAGGACTACAACTCCCAATGGCCCCAACATCATCGGTCTGCACTGGCTGGTGGTATTGGGAGTTCCATGGCCCCCGGTGGTCTGCACCAGCATAAGGCAGCACCAGGTGTTCCCCTGAGAGTTGCTTTCATGCTGCTGCTTGCTTTGAGGGGTGCCTGGAGTTCTCCTGCACCTGGGCACACCTGGCTTTGCGCTCTCTCTGTCTCCCTGCAGCGCCTCCTGGCAGATATTCACTGTGCCTCTTTTTATCCCTCAGCAATCAGACGAGGAGTGCGTCCTTGACCTTGAGCTGATCACTGACCTCATTCTGCAGATCGATGCCCACGGAGAGCCAGGTAAGTGGTGCCCATTGTGCCTCGCACCCTCCCTCTCTGTCCTGGCGGATCAGAGGGTCTGGCATGTTTTTGCTGCAAGTGAGACAGTTCGACAGTTCCCTCCCTCCATGCCACCCTGATCTACCAGGTGGAAAGGTGAGGTGCAGATAACTTCACGGTCATGTGTGACTTTCAGTCTCTGTTGGTTGCAGGTGGGATCCTCTGTTTCCTCCCCGGCTGGCAGGAGATCAAAGGTGTTCAGCAGCGACTCTTGGAGAGCCTTGGATCTCATAACAGCCGTTATCTTGTCTTACCAGGTGAGAGCGGGGCATTGCTCTCTTTCTCGCCTCACTGTGGGGTTTGTGGAGGTGGTGGCTGTCTGCTGCAGAAAGCCATGGTGCCCTCTGGATGTGGTTGAACTACAGCTCCCATCATCCTCTACCACCCAACCATGATGGCTGCTGGGAGTTGTAGTCCAACATCTACAGGACATCGAGCGGACAACCCCTGGCCTAGATTGCCGTGGTGCTCCTGTTGGAGGGAACAGGTGCTCACAGGTGTTGTTTCTCCCCACCCTCACCAGTTCATTCCAACATCCCGATGATGGACCAGCAGAGCATCTTCCCACGCCCCCCTCCCGGCGTGCGCAAGATTGTCCTGGCCACCAACATTGCCGAGACCTCCATCACCATCAACGACATCGTGCACGTTGTGGACAGCGGGACTCACAAGGAGGAGCGCTATGATCTCAAGACCAAGGTTTGTCTGGGCTGTGGTTTTCTTTGGTGAGGCTGTGGCAAGATTAGAAGCGAGTTTGATCTGGTGTGGGGAGCGCGAGCCTCAGGGTATGAGATGGTGACATACCTCTCCCCCCAGGTCTCGTGCCTGGAGACCGTCTGGGTGTCCAAGTCCAACGTCATCCAGAGGCGAGGGCGTGCTGGGCGCTGCCAGTCGGGCTTTGCCTACCATCTCTTCCCACGCAGCCGCCTGGACAGGATGCCCACCTTCCAAGTGCCTGAGATCCTCCGCACGCCCCTCGAGAACCTGGTGGTCCAGGCCAAGATCCACATGCCCGAGAAAACGGTAAGGAGAGGCCCTCCCGGCTACAGAGCCGCCAAGGATCCTCTTCAGTGAAGCCCCCCCTTTCTTGGGCTTTTTCTACTGAGCAGGCAGAACTAAGCTTACGTGGTGCCTTAAAAACATGTCCCAAAAAGCCCATAGCTTTTGTCTGAGCAGGGTTCTCCACTGTTGGAGTTGCTTAAAGCCCATACTGTGGAACTCACTCCCACAAGAAGCAGAGATTTCCATCATCTTGGGCAGCTTTAAAACAGGATTAGGCAAATTCCTGGAGGAGGAGAGATGTCTATGGATGGTTCCTAGGCAGGATGTCTCTGCTCTGCCTCCACAGTTGGAGGCAGCAATGCTTCTGAATTCCAGTTGCTGGAAACCACAAGCAGGGACAGAGCTCTTGCACTCATGTCCTGCTTCTAGACTTACAACAGGCATCTGTTTTGCCAGGGAGAACAGAATGCTGGACTAGATGGGTCCAGGTTGACAAAAGAGCTCATTGTACTTGGTTAAAAAAAACAAAACCAGGGTCAAGAAGAAGAGATAGCATATTTACGTCTCCTGGGTCCTAGTCTCCCCCACTTTTCCTTTTCTTCTCATCTCCCTCCCCATATCATAGATGGTCCCAGTTGTAGTGTGGGATTTTGACTGCAGGCTGCCCATGTTTTTCCTTATTGAGAATTTTAGCTATCTACAGGATTTGTAAGAACAAAGACTGGGTTGATTTTCTGGTTCTGAGCTTTAAGGCTGTAGCCACAAGGCGTTGCTGAGCAATCAAGCCAGCAGTTTGTGCAGCCCAGCTTTTGCCAACCTAGTGCCCTTCAGCTGTTTTCAGATTGCAACTCCCATCAGCCCCAGCATCACAGAGGCATTTACCGTATAAGATTTAGAGTCCACAACATCTGGAGGACATCACCTTGGCGAAGGCTGGGCAGGCCGACGCACTGAGAACCCAGAGAGGCTTTGAACATAGCTCTTATCTGCTTTCTGTCCTTGGAGGAATGTTTAGAACTGGAACAGACCTGTAGGGTGTCAAGAGCCCCCCTCCCTTCCCCTGTCCAGTCCAGTGCCCCTTTCCACTCAGCTGGTCTTCATACTGTATACTCTGTGTTGCTTTTGGCTGCAGGCTGTTGAGTTCCTCTCCAAAGCCCTGGACAGCCCTGACATCAAAGCTGTGGATGAAGCAGTCATCCTTTTGCAAGAGATTGGTGAGTATCCGGGGAGGCTGGCCGGGAAGTGGGTTGCTGGTAGGAACACAGGAGGCGGCTTTTATAGACCAAGCTGATTGGCTCTCCAGAGTTTCAGACAGGAGATGTTCCCAGCTGTATCATGCCATGGATTGAACCTGCTGCATGCAGAGCAAATGCTTGACTAGTCTTTCCATGTACGGCTGGGTCTGCTGCTGCTGTCGTCACCTTGGGACCACCGAGGTTGCCAAGCCAACACAGAAAGCAGCGCCCTTCCCTCTCCTAGCCAGCCCTTCCAAGCGCTCCTCTGCCACCCCCCTTTCAGGTGTGCTGGACCACAGGGAGGCCTTGACCACTCTGGGTAAGCGCCTGGCTCAGATCTCCACCGATCCCCGGCTGGCTAAGGCCATCGTGCTGGCTTCCATCTTCCGCTGCATCCAGCCGCTCCTGGTCATCGTCTCCTGCCTCACGAGGGACCCCTTCAGCAGCAGCTTGCAGAACCGCACTGAGGTGGACAAGGTGAGGGGCCAGCGTTGTCAGTGCTTGTGTGGGGAGGCGGAAGAATCAAAGGTGCATATGAACACCCCGCCGTTCCATGTTTCCTAGGCCAAGGCCATCCTGAGCCGAGAGAGCGGCAGCGACCACCTGGCTTTTGTGCGGGCAGTGGCCGGCTGGGAGGACATCCTCCGGCGCAGGGATAGCCGAGCTCGTGACAACTACCTGCAGGATTACCTGCTGTATGCACCCAGCCTGCGATTCATCAATGGTAAGCAGAACAGGCGGTGCCCAGGGATACAGGAAGCTGCCTTGTACCAAGTCGGAATCATTGCTCCGTCTAGCTCAGTATTAGTCAATTCATCAGCCTGGCACACACTCTTTTCAGAGCGGAGATGTTGGGGCTGCTGGAAGTTTCTTGAATACAGCTCCCATCATTCCTAGCCATTGGCTAACACTCGCTGGGGCTGATGGGGGTTGGAGTACAGCAGCGTCTGGAGAGACCCACAGGCTCTCCATTCAAGCTTTACTCAGGTTAAGCACCAGGCCTGGCTTCTCACGGACTTTGTTCTCCTGGCATGGATCCCTATTGTTATCAAGGAGCCTGAACCTAGAGAAATTCTGCCTGCTTCTGAAGGTGGAGACCAGGGTCGTTGTTCTGGAGCCAGAATGGAATATTTAACAGGGCTCTGTATGTGGAAGGGAAGAAAGCCACAGACCCCATATTTCTCTTTTTACCAGTACAGTGGACGCTCGGATTGCGAACGTGATCCGTACAGGAGGCACATTTGCAACCCGCAGCGCCGCATCTGTGCATGTACAGGTCGCAATTTGGTGCTTCTGCACATACGCAAAGTGCAATTTGGCAGCATGCGCCAAAACCCAGAAGTAACCCGTTCCGGTACTTCCAGGTTTTGGCACATCTGTAACCCGAAAACGCGCAACCTGAAGCATCTGTAACCCGAGGTATGACTGTACTGCCCTGTTAAGAATCTTGTTTGCAGCTCTCTTCCGAATTCCCTTCTGCCAACGTGGACAGAGAAGACCAAGAAGGAAGCCCAGGCTGAATTTGTACCCGGCACTTTAAGAACATAAGAAGAGCCTGCTAGATCAGGCCAATGACCCATCTAGTCTAGCTGCTTCTTCTCACGGTGGCCAAGCAGACGCCTGTGCGAAACCTTTGCGAGCAGGTTTCAGTCACAAGAGCCCTCTTTCCTCCTGTGGTTTCCAGCAACTGGTATTCAGAGGCATTGCTGCCTCTCCCTGGAGGCAGAGCCGAGGCATCCTGGCTAGGAGCCATTGATAGCTCTCTCCTCCACAGTTTTGTGGAGCCTGATGCTGAGTTTTGCCTTTGTCCCCATAGGCCTGGTGAAGCAGTTCTCGGAGAACCTCTACGAGGCCTACCTGGTGCCAACCCCCTCAGACTGCCTCTTGCCCTCGTCTGTGTGTAACCAATACAGTGAGGAGGAGGAGCTGGTGAAGGGCGTCCTGATGGCTGGGCTTTACCCCAATCTCATCCAGGTAAGAGGCCCACCTCCCCTTCCATACTGTCTGCGTGTGAAGGAACAGTGGGGAGGGGTTCCCTTTCCTTGGGTGAGAATTTTAATGGATCCTCTCAAGTTTCTCTGGGTTTTGGAGCAGACAGGGCAGAACGGGGGGTGGGGGTTATGCGCACTCTGCTGACGCATGCAGAGGCCGGGAACAGAACCCCTGCGCAAAATGATCACCATCTTTATTATACACAATTTAAAACAACTTGCGACCATAAAAAAATAGCATGGGTCCTAAAAACGTACACCTCAAACGTTGAAAGCATTCGCTGGAAGCTGTGTAATGAAGGTACCAGACACATCTCTGTGAGTGAGGGAGCTATGGGGCCGCCACCCCTTCGAGCCACTGAGACAGAGGAACTGGAACTACCAACAGGGCCTCCTCTGTCAATCTTAGCACCCAAGAGCATCCGTAGGGAAGCAGGTGGTATTTCGGGTATTTGGGGACTGAGTCGTTTAGGGCTTTGAACACTGTAATGTACATGAAACATAATGAGCAATACGTAATAAGCAGCAGTGTCAAATCATTCCTTTTGCCAACCCAGCAATCGACTCTTAGCCAGGCTTGTCTTGCTAATCCATCCCTTTTTTCTGCCCACTCATCTTTCCAGGTCAGGCAAGGCAAAGTGACCAGGCAGGGCAAGTTCAAGCCCAACAGCTACACATACCGGACCAAGGCTGGGACCGTCCTCCTGCACAAGTCAACGATCAACAGGCAAGTGGACTGGGTGCTGCCCAGGCCGGCTGGCAGGCGGGTGCTTATGACCTGGTGGGGAGGGAGGGCAGTGGCAGCAGGCCAGGTGTGAGACGGCCTCTTCCTCTTTACCGCAGGGAGACCTCCAAGCTCTACAGCCGCTGGCTGACGTACTTCATGGCGGTCAAGTCCAACGGCGGGGTGTTTGTGCGCGACTCCTCACAGGTGCACCCCCTGGCCGTGCTGCTCATGACGGATACGGACATCCA
>JAXCMG010000110.1:853259-877167 GCA_034642415.1 Podarcis siculus
CCAGCATTACCATATGTAGAACAAGGCAGGCATCCCATCGAAGGCAGCCTTCTCTCTCCTAATACCGGCTTGTTGTTGTTTAGTCGTTTAGTCGTGTCCGACTCTTCGTGACCCCATGGACCAGAGCACGCCATGGGGTCACGAAGAGTCGGACACAACTAAACGACTAATCTGATGCTATTTAAAGTTCACAGGGAAACTTAAGACAACAGCCTTTATTCCTGTTATTCCTCCCCAGTCTTGCAGAGGTGCAGTCTCTGGACATGGAGGTTGCGCACCTGGCTATTTATTTTATCTGAAGGCAGCCCTGTATCAGGAAACTTTTAATGTCTGGTCTATCGTGTGTGTTCTTTTATAATCTGTTGGAAGCTACCCAGAGTGGCTGGGGCAACCCAGTCAGATGGGTGGAGTACAAGTAATAAATGATGGAGAACATTGTGATGAGAGTGCAAGGATAAGTACTTAAACAGCAGCTCCTCCTTGCTAGGGTCAGATGGGAGAGCTGGTGCACTGATGGTTCAAGCAGACTCCCTCCCCTGCAGCCACTGCTGGCCTAGGAGTCTCTCTTGGACTCCCCTCTAAGCTCCTCTCCCTTCTTCCCTGCCCCAGATGACGGCTGGCGAGCGACCGTCTCCCTCGTTGACAGTGACCTCCTGGTGCTGGAGGGCGACTCCTACACTATCCGGCTCCTGCGTGACTTCCGCGTGGCCCTCTCCAGGATGGTGGAGGTGTGCCTTTGCTACGAGATGGCCGCCATCCCCGGGGACCTGCACCACCAGCACAGCCAGCTCCTGGACATCCTAGTGGACCTTCTCAAAGGGCCTCCCGGCAGCTTTGGAGCTTAGATCTCCCGGCAGCGGCCCAAGGATCTGGACACGGGGACTTGTAATTTGTAAAAAGATGTTGACAAATGTTTATTTAAATAAAGTTCTATTTATCCCTTGTGACATCTCTCTCCGTCCCGGAGGATTCCTAGCGCCTGCTCGTCTGCTGCGGCCTCTGGCAGCCCGCGGCGGTTGGGGAGAAAGCACACCAGCTGCTTGCCTGCCAGTGAGGATGCCAGTCTGCAAGTCCCGAGGCCCCGGAGGACAGTGCGGCGGATGGCGGCCCCTCACTCTTCCTGGTCTTGTGTGTTCTGCCCCCATAGTGGGGGCAGTCCCACATAGAAGGATGGATTTCTCGCATGGAGGAACAGAGCATCTTCATGTGTCTCCAGGTTTTGAAGGCTTGAGAAAGCGAGCTCACGTAGACACTCCTCAAGTGTGCAGGAGCTGGTGTTGCACTTGGAACAGGGGGACACAAACATCCTGTCCTGTTCCCCTTGCCGGCCAGAGGATGAGCGGTCGCTCCAGGATGGGGCGATGGTGTGTCGCACTTGGGAAACTTTTGTCAGGCACTTTTTGAAATGAAATGGAAAACCCCTTTTGCTCTAGGTGAACCGGTTTCGGTGCAGAGGTAACCCCACTTTCTGCTGGCTGACTGGGGAGGGGGCCAGCCTTGTTGCCTCTTGTCCTCTCCTTCCTGGAGCTGCTGGTGGAATGTGGCTTTGCTTAGGTTCCAGGGGCTGCTTCGTTCCTGGGAGGAGATCTTAGGCTACCATATAGTGGGGTCTTAAAGCCACTGCCCGCCCATCCGTGGTACACCAAGGGAAGCCTCAAGCTCTGGCAACATTGGCCTACTGAAAATGGGGAGCTGTTGTCTCTCTAGCTGTGGGGTGGCTGGAATCAGTCTGTCAATAGGAGCTCTTCTCCTTTCCTGACCTCTTCAGCGGTCAGCAACAACCACAGTCACATGGTATGAGCTCCCAGTTATTCCCTGATCTGCTGTTCTGGGTCTCCCTCTGCTTGCAGCTCTTGGGCTCACCTGGTGTCTCAGTCACATCCCTTATGATTTTAATGTGTGCCAAGCAGAGGTCAAATGTGGCCTAGGAAGGCTAGCCTGGGGCGCTCTCAAGATCAATCAGGGGTTGATAGTCCTGCCCAGTATCTCCTGCAGAGATGACCTGAAGGAGCAAGGCAAACTGCTGGGGGGGGGGGGGTTGGAGTAGAGATAGAGATAGCTTCTCCCTGTTTCTGGTTCCTTTACTGCTCCTTGCCAGCTTGATGGATCAGTTGCTCAACTTGCTCCTGGGTTCCTTGAGGGACAAGTGAACATTTCTCTCTCGGAAGGGAGCATGCTAAAAGCTGGTACCCCACCACACCAAGTGTACTATAGTCTTCAAAGCCCCAGGCTGCAAGAGGGATGCCCAGTTTTGAACACAGCAGAAGCAGCCACACCCAGTTTGGAAAAGGGAGCTTCCAGCAAGTTTGAGCTAGATTGTGTCCTGGGCTCTGTACCTGTCTTCCATCCCACCTTGACAATCTCCCCTCCATGACGCTCACTCTTGCCTCTTGACCAGTGGGAATGTGTTGCTTTTTCTTAGAGGAGAGGAAAGGTGGATGTGTTGGGTCCTCTTTCTATGGGAAGGGAAACCCCAAAAGCGGGGGGAAAATGGCTCTGAGCTGGTCTGTGACTGATGTTGGGGAAGTTCGGTGGCTGTTAAACATGGACCTTTTTACAACCTCGTCTAAAGAAAATAAAAAGAGGGATAAAAGCAGCCACTGCCTTGAGTCTTTTTGTTGACTGGCAGGGTGAATGAATGTGTGCGTCCCCCACTTTTCCCTTTAGGTAGAAACCCCATCCTCTTCCCCTTGTCAACTGAACAACAGTTTTTGGGGGCTTGGGTTTCTGTGAGGTGCACAGGAGTGCTTTCAGTTTCCCAACCTTTCAGCTTCCATTCTGTCTTCCAAAATGGAAGTGTGAGGGCATGATTTTATTCGGTGTCGCAGTCCCCAAGCTGTGAATCCCTTTAGCTGTGGTTCCTGCATTGCAGAGGGTTGGACTATGACCCTTGGAGACCCTTCCAAATCTACAATTCTGTGATTCCATGTCTGTGATGCCAACTTTGCCTTTGGCTGCCCTTGGACAAGGAACACACTTTGAGCCGCTACAAAGCGCACTTGTGAACACAGCAGGCCAGGAAAACTGGTCTTGGCCCAGTTCAGAAACAGATCCCCCCCCCCCCGGCCTAGTGTCTTCTCCCAGACTGTCTCTGCCCCACCCTCACCTTGATTGCTCAATGCAAAGTAAAAATCACAGAATCTTCCGAGTTGGAAGGGACCCTGAGGATCATCTAGTCCAACCCTCTGCAATGTAGGAATATGCAGCCATCCCAGACGGAGATTGAACCTGCAACCTTGGTGTTCTCAGCACCATGCTCTAACCAACTGAGCTATATGGAATGGTGGTTGGTGGTTGCCTTTTTACTGCTCAGCTGGGGAGCCTCTTTGCCCTCCACTCCCATCAGCTCCAGCCAGCCTGGCCAGTAGCTAGAGATTCTGGGAGTTTGGATTCCAGCAAAGATCTGTAAGGCCACGCATGGGGTCTCCATGCCTGTCTTAGACCCTTACAAGAAGGACCCATCATTGCCAGCAAGTTTGCTGCAGCAAAAGGATTGTTTTGCTTGTGCCGATTCAGCCTCGTGCGCTGCTTTGTGATAAATTGGCACCAAAAAGACTTCAAAGTGGGTGCCAGCCAGACACACCTTTTTATAAAAGCCATTCCAAATCGGAATGGCAGAGGGGGAGGCAGCCAGATCTGATTCATGGGGCACGATGGCTATCTTTCTGCAAATCTGTCATCTTGTTGGTTATTTTTGCTACATCCCTGATACAGGAAATGGCACTAGTTATGAAGTTAGCATATCTTCTGTGCCCACTCTTAAAGGTGGAATTGTTTTTTCTTTCCAAAGTTGGGCAATACACAATACCAGTTGCTAGAAACTGCAGGAGGAGGGCAAAGTTGTTCTTGTGCTCAAATCCTGATTGCTGGTTATCCATAATGGGCATCTGGTTGGCCACTGTAAGAATAGGATACTGCACTAGACAGACTGGCCTGATCCAGCTGGCACTTCTTGAGTTCTGTGGTGCAACTTGTGCTACAATGACAATGTTGGACCCAAAAATACCCCCAGCCTGCTCACTTGCTCCTCCTCCCAGTGGAGAGTAATCCCATCATCCAGAACAAGATGTATTCCGCTCATCTGGGCTAAGTACCTTCCCAGGAAGAGTGTCTCAGCCTTATCCGGCTTGAGGTTCAGTTTACTGGCCCATATCCAGTCAATTACAGAGGCCAGGCACCAATCCAGCGCCACACCTGCTGGAGCTGTGCTGGAGAAGCAAAGTTGCGCATCATCTGCATGCTGATGACATGCTCCCAAACTCAGAGCTTTTGTGCAGAAGTTAACTCAGTATGGGGGAGCAGATTGAATCCTGTGGAACCCCAAATCCATGCTAGCTGGGGCTGATGGGTAAGAGTCTCAAATATCTGGAAGGCTGCTGTAAAAGGTGTGACACCCACCAACTCAGAGGAAACCGTGAGATAAACACGCTGCCCATTCACAGCAGCAGTAAACTGGGAGTAGTGCCTTCAAGAAAACATGCAACCTAAGGAGCATGCATAAGGTTCCTGGTTCAAGACCTGATGGCATCACCTAGGTCTAAGAGATCCCTCTGCCTGAAATCCTGGACAGCCACTGCCAGCCCGTGTAGTCAATACTGAGCTTGATGGGCCAATAGTCTGACTTGGTATAAGAGGCAGTGTTGTGCAGTGGCTAGAGCGTCGGACTAGGACCTGGGAGACCAGGGATCAAATGTGCACTCGGGCCTGAAGCTCACTGCCAGTCGTTTCTTCTCAACCTAACCTACCTCACAGGGTAGCTGTGAGGATTAAATGAGGAGGGGAAACCATATACATGCTGCCTTGAGCTCCCTGGAGGAAAGGGTGGCATATAAATGCAATAAATTTATAAATTGAACAAGGCAGCTTCCTAGATTCCTGGAACAGGGCCGCAGCTTGGTGGCAGAGCATCTGCTTGACACCCAGAAAGTCCCAGGTTTTAATCCCATGTAGATCTGGGAGAAGCTTCCTGCCTGAAACCCTGGAGAGCCACATCCACTGCTGCCGCCTGCCTGTGCAGGCAGTAGTGAGCTTGGAGGACCTTGGTGGAGCCAGACTTAGTGTTAAGCATCTTCCTAGACTCCTGTGTCCCGAGTCCTTTCACAGCTGCTGCAATAGGAAATTTTCTCAGCGTTGCCTTTTCCCAGGGCCCGCTCCCCAGGCCGGACTCCATTTCCCAGGATGCTCCGGGAGGCGAGGCTGGAAGGCCGAGAGCTGCTCTTCCTCCTCCTCCTCCTCCTCCTGGAGATTGCAGCATCCCGCATCGCCTGCTCTGGTCTGGACAGGCGTCCAGGGCGCCTTTAATCCGCCTAGCAAGAAGCAGCAGCGGCGGAGGCGTCCGGGGCGCCCCCTCCTGCTGCAACCTGCATTCTGCCTTTGTCCTGCGCCCCGCCATGGCCTCGGGGGCTCATGCACAGGTAAGGGGGCAGATGCCAGGCCTTGCAGCAGCCACAGCTGGAGATGTCTTTCCCGGGGAGGGGGCGGCGCTCGCCTTTACTCTCCCCTTTCTGCGGGTAGAGAGCAGAGTCCCAAACTCCACCCGCTTCCAACGGATCAGAGCCCTGGCGCTGCAGCAAGGGCGCCTCTGAGCACGTGCAGAGTGGCCCCACCCTCTTCCCCCGTGGGCTTGGGAGGCAGGAAAGGGTCCCTCTGCGCCCCCAACCCTAAAGCTTAACGAGATAACAACCCACTAAATCTAAATAGCAATAAAGAGAGGCTTTAAATGGAGAGTCGTCTTTTTGATGCACTGGGAGTGGTTATTTACCCCCGTCCACACACCTGCTCCGCGAAGGTGGGTCCAGAGGGAGGCGAGGGATCCTTGGGATCCTGCATTTTCAGTGAGACTATTCAGGAGGGCAGCGGGGAGGGTATCTTTTGGGAGCAGCTGCGGTTTAAATCAGGGCTGCAATAGGATGGAGGCAGGCCAGCCCGCCCCCAAAGACATGTCTGGCTCCTGGAAAGGGTTGGTCTAGCTTTCTATTAGCCTGGTGCTTTCCTTCTCCAGATGTTTTGGACTACAAATCCCATCAGCCCCTGCCCACATGATGGTGTAGCTCATGGGTAGGCAAATTAAGGCCCGGGGGCCGGATCTGGTCCAATTGCCTTCTAAAAACGGCCCGCAGACAGTCCCGGAATCAGCATGTTTTTACATGAGTAGAATGTGCCCTTTTATTTAAAACGCATCTCTGGGTTATTTGTGGGGCATAGGAATTCATTTATCTCCCCCCCCCAAAAAAAATATAGTCCGGCCCCCCACAAGGTCTGAGGCACAGTGGACTGGCCCCCTGCTGAAAAAGTTTGCTGACCCCTGGTGTAGCTCATGTGTAGGCAAACTAAGGCCCAGGGGCCAGATCCGGCCCAATCGCCTTCTAAATCCAGCCCGCAGATGGTCCAGGAATCAGTGTGTTTTTACATGAGTAGAATGTGTGCTTTTATTTAAAATGCATCTCTGGATTATTTGTGGGGCATAGGAATTCATTCATTTCCCCCCTAAAAATATAGTCCGGCCACCCACAAGGTCTGAGGGATAGTGGACCGGCCCCCTGCTGAAGAAGTTTGCTGACCCCTGGCTGTAGCTGATGGGGGCACGCCTGTGCTGGCTGGGGGCTGATGGGAGTTGTAGTCCAAAGCATCTGAAGGGCAGTAGGTTTGTTTATTTATTAAAATATTTGCATGCTGCTATTTCATTAAAATCAAATCAAAGGGTTCACAGCAGTACATGCGAAGAAACCGTATAAAAGTGAAAATCAGGCATCAGTTAACTAATACGATAATGCGTATTCTTAATTGCCTGCGATGGCCTGGAGGAATAAAAAAGTTTTCAGCAGGCGTGTTTAAAGGTAGAAGCAGAAAGTTGGCCAAAATATTATTTATTTGTGTGCTGGGATGGGGAGAAAGATGTAACAGACAGGATGGTGAAAAATGGGGAGTGGCAAGTTGATTTCGTGCATCTTGCACATTCGCCCCTTGGAACTCACTGCTACAGGATGGTTGGGGACAGTGATGATATACATACCAGTACATAATAATTCTCTATGTATCAAGAGCAGATCTGATGTTTAGTTAGTCTGGCTGAGGACCACTGGCTTTCCAGGTGGTAGATCACCATGTTCCTTCCCTTTGGCTCCAAGAGAGTTTTCCTTGACGGAGGGTTTACCTGTGCTTGAGCAATGTAGCCATTTTAAATGCCAGTAAGGAAACAGGGGTAATGAAGAAGTGAGAACAGAGTTAGGCCTGAACAAAAATGTTAATGTGGCTCACATTAGAGGGACTGGAGAACAGAAGGTAAGATAAGAAATAAGAACATTATTATCTTATCACTATGTTATTAAGATGATAAAGAATCTCAAAGATGATTGAAACCAAGCCTTATGAGGAACGGTTGAAGGAGTTGGGTATGTTTAGCCTGGAGAAGAGAAGAATGAGAGAAGATATGGTAGGCATCTTCAAATATCTGAAGGGCTGTCCCATGGGAGAGGGAATAAGCTTGTTTTTTCCTGCTCTGGAGGGTTGGACTCCAATCAATGCCTCCCAGTCACAAGAGATTCCAACTAATATATCAGGAATAACTTTCTGACAACAAGAACTGTTCAAAAGTGGAACGGACTTCATTGAAGGTTTTGAAACATAGGTTAGGTTGCCGTCTGTTGTGGATTCCTTAGCTGTGATTTCTGATTTGCAGGGGGTTGTACTAGATGACCTTTGGGGTACCTTCAAACTCCACAATTCAATGATTCTATGACATCTTTGGAGAGACTTACGAGAGTGAAAATGTTAACAGTCTACTATGCTATGTACCTAAATGCTCCCCTGGAACTCACTGGGACCGTTTTCGACCTTCATGTTATGTTTTGTTGAGCTTGTTAATTGTTCTTTCAAAAAATGTAATAAAAATGTTTATAAAAACGAACACACCATACAAATCAGTATGGCTAACCTGATCCAAAACACCCACCCACTCACACATGAAAACAAAGATCACCACAGCCAATCACAAACAAACAACCAAAGCCTAGGCTAAACCCAACCTCTCTCACCACCAAAGGAACACAAGTGAACAGCAGAGAACCTGCACAAGCAACGCTGACACAAAACCCCACATATATTAAGTAAAATAGAAACATCGCCCCCCAACCCCACTCATCTTTCCCCCCCTCCACCTCTTTCCCCCTTTCCTTCCTAATGGCTCAACAAATGAAACCGATTTGTAAAAAAAAAGAAGAAGTTACATGGGAAAAAAACACCAGAGAGAAACATTGCACATACCTTTGCAAATCAAGAAAATCTTTAATAAAAATACATTAAAAAATAAAATAAAAACAGACAAACTTCAGTGGGTGATCCTGAAGCAGGAAGCCCTTCTTATTCTTATTCTTCTTCTTCGAGGCACCTTCCTTATCCTACACAACTGCTCAGACAAATGTAAGAAAGCGCATCTAAGATTTTGCCCAAGCAAACCCACAATCTGCAGTTCAGATCACACGCTGCCCTGAGATGGGTTGAGTTTCGGTGTTGTGTCCCTGATGAGAGAGATGCCATTCAGCGACTGCCCCCGATGACTGTGCCACTTTATTCTAAATGAGCGCTGGCCCCTTAAGCTGTGGGAAAGAAGCTCATCTTCCCTGAACACCAGTGCTGTTGTTGTTTTGAGTGGATCCTCTGCCCCTGAAATGGAAGCAGCTGATTGGAGGAAGGCAGCAAGCTGTTAAGTAACGCAGGAAGCTGTATCTCACCAGGCTATAGAACCATCTAGCACAGTGTTCCCTGACTGGCAGCAGCTGTCCGGGGTCTCAGGCAGGGAGGGTCTCCTTTACATGAGAACATAAGGAGAGCCAGTGTGGTGTAGTGGTTAAGAGCGGTGGACTCGTAATCTGGTGAACTGGGTTCGATTCCCTGCTCCTCCACATGCAGCTGCTGGGTGACCTTGGGCTAGTCACACTTTTTTGAAGTTTCTCAGCCCCACTCACCTCACAGTGTTTGTTGTGGGCGAGGAAGGGAAAAGAGATTGTTAGCCGCTTTGAGACTCCTTAAAGGTAAAGGGACCCCTGACCATTAGGTCCAGTCGTGACCGACTCTGGGGTTGCAACGCTCATCTTGCTTTATTGGCCAAGGGAGCCAACGTACAACTTCTGTGTCATGTGGCCAGCATGACTAAGCCGCTTCTGGCGAACCAGAGCAGCACACGGAAACGCCGTTTACCTTCCCGCTGGAGCGGTACCTATTTATCTACTTGCACTTTGATGTGCTCTCGAACTGCTACGTTGGCAGGAGCAGGGACCGAGCAACGGGAGCTCACCCCGTCGCGGGGATTCAAACTGCCGACCTTCTGATCGGCAAGTCCTAGGCTCTGTGGTTTAACCCACAGTGCCACAGCACTACCTTAAGACTCCTTAGGGTAGTGATAAAGTAGGATATCAAATCCAAACTCTTCCTCCTCTTCTTCTGCTGCTGGATGAGGCCAGTCGCACATCTCTAGTCCAGCATCCTGTTCTCGCAGCGGCCAAACAGAAGCCCCAGTAGGACCCGTGCACAAGAGCAGTCTGTCCTCCTGTGGTTTCCCACAACTGGCATTGCTGCCTGACCCCAGGTGCATAGAGAAGCCCTTCTTCCTTTTCTGTCCTAAAGCTTCCTTGGATGGCCTTGTTGAGTTCTAGTATTTCAAGAACATAAGAAGAGATGCCTGTGGAAGTGAGCAAGCAGAGTTCAAGCGCAAGAGCAGCGTGGCTTCCATAGTTTAACTATTCCGAGAGGGGATTTTTTATGTTCCCTTCCACATTAAAAAAAATTATTTATTTTGTCCATAAAATTTTCTTTTCCACTTTGTTTGATTAGAATATATGCTTGAGATTGTATGGGAAAAATAAGGAATAACAGATACAAATTTGCTTAAAATGTATATAGGAAGTGCAGTGTAAGCGATGGAAGTCAATCAACAAAATTTTATTATTGAGATATTTGTAGAATAAATTTGGAATAAATTCTTCCAATTTTTCTTCTTATTTTTTCTTTTCTTCCTTTTTTGTTCTTTTTTAATCTATGTGTGCTTATCTGAAAAATGTATGTATGTATTTGCAGTATTTTGCTTGTATTTTGTAATAATTATATTAAATAAAATATAAATTTATTTTTTTAAAAAAAATATTTTAAAAAATAAACCACCTTGCAGATAGGAAAGTAGGACAAGAAAGTAGGGGCAAGAATGTTGTCTGTGGTGTGATGGTTGCTGCAGGGATGTGCAGGTTTTGTTCCCCCACCCATGGGAATCCTTAAAAAAATACACCCCCTTCCGCATCCTCTTGGTGTGAAATGTGTTACGCCAGCCTTTGCATTTATATCTCACCTTTTCCTCCAAGGAGCTCAAGGTGGTTTACATGGTTCTTCCCGCTCCCTATAGAATCCTAGTAGAGTAGACTTGGAAGGGACCACGGTGGTCATCTAGTTCTACCCCCTGCAATGCAAGAATCTTTTGCTCAACCTGAGGCTCGAACCCACAACCCTGAGTCCCATGCTTTACAACATATCCCCACAACAACCCTGAGAGGTAGGTTAGGTTGCATGTGAGTGAGTGGCCCAAGGTCACCCAGTGAGCTTCATGGCTAAATGGGGATTTGAACCCAGGTCCCAGTCTGACACTCTCTTAACTACTATACCAGACTGGATCAATGTTCAATAGGTGAGGACTGTATGGGAGCAGCCAGCAACTGGTGCTTCTAGAACAATACTGGTGGATTGGGAGATCTGAGCACCCGAGTGCATTGCTGTTATTGATCATGCAAATAGAATGAGTTTGCATATGGAAACAGTTATATACTGCCTTTTGATACCCAGATAGCACACAGGTGGTTTTTGTTTTTTTTTTAATTATTATTATTATTATTATTATTGACTGCAGCTTGAACAGAGAAATTTTGCATTACCATTATGTCTTTTCTAATAACGCCTTGGACTAATAATAAAGGCAGTCTGGGACAATGACACCCCATCCTCCATCCAGCTATAAAAATCTGGGACAGATATAGATTAAAACAAAGTCCTGCAACCTCCTGACAATCGTCTAAGCCACCCTGAGCAATTAAATTGGAATGGGGAACTAGGTGATTATGCCATCTGGCGAAAAGCACAGCTTATTGAGAATATGTGATCATATATGCGGCGTGGGGGGCAGTAGGAGAGCTCCCCCCTTTTATAAATGGTTGCAGTCGAAGTGTTTGCTGGATATTCAACAATTGCAGCAGCGTAATACCCCCTGGGGGAGCCTATAAATCTGGAAGCCCTTCCTGAATGGTTAAAGTAGCACCAAACTCTGCTTTTAAAAGTCGACCGTAATATGTCCGCTAGAGAAAATGGAGGACTTTAATTACAGAAGGTTTTGTGCGCGCATGAGATTGGAGGAGAGATTATGGAGAGAGCTCTATCCTTTCCTTGGTAGATAATATTCCGCCTCTGCTGACTTGAAGTAAAGTAAGAAACTCTTGGTGGCACCTAATGCCTTTAAATTTGCAAGGTATACTGTTGATCAGCTCAGTGCTGGAAACGTGGAAGAGGGTTTCGTGGCCCCTTTGCTGGAGCTGTGGGAGGATAGAAATACTTGACTGGAACTTTGCTTCCAATATCATCCGTGGCACGTCATGAAGCATTGCCAATGTCTCCATCCTCTAGTTCTGCTATTTGAAAAGAAGGGTTTTTTAAAAATGGAAAGGCAATTGGATATTTAATTTGACACCAAACTAGGAGGGGGAGTCCTTGTTTGTTTTTGATTTTGCTTTTATCATGCATTTTGTGTTCTTATTTTGTATTTTAGTGTTGTGAACTGCCCTGTCATCTTCATATGAAGGGCAGTATACAAATAAATAAGCAAATGAAACACAATGGAAGCCATCAGGACTTCTTGACAACCGAGAAACAGGTTTTTAAGGATTTGGTGTCCAGTGGAGTTGGATGCTTAGACTGACTGCAAGCCATGTTTTGTTCTAGGGTGGAGTTAATGGTTCTGACCAGTTACAGGTTTGAACTGCAAGTGCTTTCCGGGGAAAGAAGGTGTAAGGCTTCAAAGGATGGTCTGCTGTCTAATAGGAGCAGCTCACAGATGTGTAGAGTTGGAAAGGCTCATCTTGTCCAACCCCCGCAGTCAAAATGTGGACCTCCGGCCATACTCTGTGGCTCTGTTTTGTCTATGGATGCCTTTCCTTCTTTTCAGCCCATCCATCTTCCATCCTCCTCTCTTGACTGGCCCTTCCCAGCAAACACAGAGAGAGCCTTCAATTCATAAGAGCTAGAATCATAGAATTGCAGACTTGGAAAGGGACCCCAAGAGTCATCCAGCTCAACCCCCTGCGAGGCAGGATGAGGCCTGTGAGGGCTGTCGTCATCACACTCTCTAGCAGAGGCAACTGTCCAGAACTCCATCCCAGGTTCCCTTTCTCATTGCCGCAGGTGATGTTTGAAGATGTGGCCGTCTATTTCTCCTCGGCGGAGTGGGCAGAGCTAGCAGAATGGCAGAAGGACCTCTACCGGGCCGTGATGGTGGACAACTATGAAGCGGTCACCTCGCTGGGTAAGGATCTCTCTCATTCCCTGCTTGGGTGTCCTTTGATGTTCCTGAGAGCCTGGAGACAGTAGATAAATGTTTCTGGCATAGAGATGTCAGGGTTTGCAGTGAGGAGAGGATCTCTTCGTTGAACTGACGTGGGGGCTGGTGTAAGATTTTGCAATCTGCAAACTGTAGCCCAAGCAGCAATCCGAAACTCTTTGTTTGACTTTAGACCAGCGTTTCGCCAACTTGGTTCCTGCATAAGAGCATCAGATGGCTGCCAGATGAGGCCAAAGAGAGCACACCTTGTCTGCCATCCGGTTCTCACGGTGGCCGAGCAAGATGACTGAGTGGGAAGCCTGCATGCAGGACCAGATTGCAGCAGCAGCAACCCTCCCCATTTGCCATTTTATTTCATTGCATTTCTATCCTGCTTTTTCCCTCCCAAGTTGCTCAAGGTGGCCTACGTGATTCTCCCCCTCCTCCTTTAATTCCCACAACAGTGCTGAGAGGTAGGTTAGGCTGAGAGGCAGTGACTGGTCCTAGGTCACCCTGTGAACTTCTTGGCTGAGCGGGGATTTGAACCCTTGTCTCCCAGGGGACAGTCTCCAGGGGACAGTAAGGTTTCCCCTGAACATGTCCCCAGATGCTGTGGATACAGCTGGTTCCTTCACTTGACAGTCCATCCAGGAGGAGGCTGATGGATAGCCTTCTGTAGGAGTCCTGGCACGGTATACAAGAACTGATAAGCAACCTGGTACAGTGGTACCTCGGGTTAAGTACTTAATTCATTCCAGAGGTCTGTTCTTAATCTGAAACTGTTCTTAACCTGAAGCACCACTTTAGCTAATGGGGCCTCCTGCTGCCACTGCGCCGCTGGAGCCAGATTTCTGTTCTTATCCTGAAGCAAAGTTCTTAACCTGAAGCACTATTTCTGGGTTAGTGGAGTGTGTAACCTGAAGCGTATGTAACCCGAGGTACCATTGTACCTATAAAGGAATGCTAGAGGGATGCTCTTATTTATAACCTTAGGTTGCTAGTATGATTTGTGGGTGCCACGAGAGGATATATTGTTTATTAATATCCCTCCTAACTTGCATTAGCAGAGTGCATTCCCCTTTACACAGCAGAAAACTAGTTGCAAACTCGTGTGAGTTTCTTAAGACAATGCACAATTCAATCTGGCTTGTCCTCATTGTGTTCCAATATTTTCCTGGTAAGACCCCTTGAATCCCTCCTAAAATAATAAAGACGCCACAGTCTTATTCATGTGTAAGACATAGCTTAGCAGGTCTCATGTAAATCCAGCAGAGTTGAAATAGAGTATCTAATAGATGACAAATTGGATGATGAAAAAGATGTGGATTATGCAGAGTAGTAGAAAAGCAAAAGGAACCAGGAAAAGTGTGGAAGGGAAGTCATATGGTATATGCAGATATGCTGTATTTGGTATGGAGTTGTAAGTGGGACGGGGAAGGGGATTAAATATGCTCTCTGTTCCTGTTTTTGGAAATGCAAATAAAAGTAAAATTTTAAAAAAATAGAGTGTTGGTCTGTGACCTGGGTTCGAATCGCGACTCGGCCGGGCGGCCTTGGGCCATTCGCCACCTCTTGACACGGCGTACCTTGCTGGCTTGTTGTTGTGGGGAGGAAGGGGGCCACATGCGCCACCTGGAGAAAAGGATGCAATATCCTTGCAAGAAATGAAGGGGAAATAAAGATGCTGTCCTCTGCTCCCACGACAGGGCACCCATCCGCCAAACCCGAGATCATCTGCAAAATCGAGCGCGAAGAGGAGCCTTGCATGGAGGAGCCCCTTGAGACCCCCAAATGGAAGAGACCCCAGAGCCCCTGGCTGGGTGAGTTGGGGGTTTGGGGGTCCTTGCAAAGAGGCCTTTCCCTGTAACTGGTCCTTACTGGTGTTGCGGTCAGCCCTACATGGCTCTGGCCTCACAGATAATGCAAACTCTGACCGGCAGCATCTTGGGATGTGAACCAGGATGGGGACCCGGGTTCAAATCCCCTCCTCCAGCTCCCTAGCACTGGAATTGAGCCAATCCCCGTCTCTCCTCCTGGCCTCCCTCGCAGGGCTGCCCTCGCCATGAGGCGGCCATGTTTGTCAACCTGAGGGAAACTTGGGATACGGACATAACCATAAGTACAGTGTTTTTACCTCGAAGTTATCCCGTAGTTTCACGCGGTAGACTCATCCCGATCCATCCTGGAGGCAAATTCCTCAAACTCCTTCCGGACTCATGAGGCGATTCCGTCAATTTCAGATTATTTCGCACCAAAACTCATGTCCAAATGCCTCCAGCTACCACCCTTCTTTTTGCGTAAAAAGCTTTGGGGCTTTTCCTTCCCCTTACGATCCAGCGTATATAAATTTTATGAAAGGAAGTGACTTCAAATTCCCATTGGGAGAAAAAATCTCCTGAGGGAATTAGGCATTCTACATTTATTTGGCTGCAGCCTTCTGGAGGCTGTTGCCGTGGAAACGCTCCCCGGAAGGAAAAAAGGCGGGAAAACGCCTCAGCTAGAGGACCGCTCCTATGTCTCCCATTTTGCCCACACCCCTGCCTCTTCTGAGGAGAAACTTCTCCACAGGAAGGATCCCAGATTCCCTTAGATTCCTCATCCCTTAAGTCCCTGAGGGAGATACAGATGACCTGAAGGCCAGAGAGAAACCACAAAGGCTGTGGTACCGAGGGAGGATTTTTACTTTTTTTCCTCACAGAGGAAAAATGGGGTCTGCCAAGCTGACCAGAGGCAAGGAGGCCAAAATGGCTCCTGCCCCAGGGAGAGGAGGCACAAGTCTAGTTATCCTAGTGATAATGATAGTAATATACTTATTTGTACCCTGCCCATCTGGGAGGCTTCCAGCATAAATAAAAACATACACAGGGCTGCCTTCAGATGTCTTCTAAAAGTTGTATAGTCACTTATCTCCACAGGGTGGGCGCCACCACAACATGCCGAAAATTTCAAATCAGTTTTCCATAACCTTTCCCAATCTGAAAGCTGAATATTATGCCCCAAACCCCTCACTCAGTGTATCATTACAGATTTAACCTGTTCATCCTTTGTATGCCATTCCAAAAGTTATCTATACATTTTTGACAGTAATTTTATATTTTCTGACAAGCCTTTTTCAAATCTTGAGGTCTCATAGCTGAAACCTTTCTTTTTATCTATCTTAAAGATATCATTTAGATGGTGAAAATGTAGCCAGTCAGTTAATAAATCCCTTATCTCTTCAAAATCTTTCAATTTCATCTGATGTTCTACTTCGGTTAGCAGCTCTCTATATGTTGCCCAATTACTTCTCATATTTAGTTTTTTTCAGAGATATCGCTTCTAGTGGGGAAAGCCACCAAGGTGTTTTCTGTTCCAGTAGCCAGTTCTTTTTTTAAAACACGATTTTATTAAAGCTTTTTTCATAATGCGATAATAATAATAATACAATTTTATTTATATCCCACCCTCCCCAGCTGAAGCCAGGCTCAGAGTGGCTAACAACAGTAAAATAACACAGCATCCTAAAATCAATTCATTATAAAATGAGTTCAAATCAAATTGATGGCAACCATTGGGCTCGAGTTCTGTGAGGATTACCAAAGGAGGGGGTCAGACTGTGCCTTGGCCAAAGGCCTGGTGGGACAGCTCTTTCTTGCAGGCCCCGTGGAAAGATGTCAAGTCCCGCAGGGCCCTAGTCTCTTGGGACAGAGCGTTCCACCAGATCGGGGCCATGGCCGAAAAATTCCTGGCTCTGGTTGAGGCCAGCCTAACCTCCCTGTGGCCTGGGACCTCCAAGATGCTTTTGTTTGAAGACCATAAGGTCCTCCGTGGGACATACCAGGAGAGGCGGTCCCATAGGTACGAGGGTCCTGGGCCTCATAGGGCTTTAAAGGTTAAAACCAGCACCTTAAACCTGATCCTGTACTCCACCAGGAGCCAGTGCAGCTGGTATAGCACTGGGTGAATGTGATCCCGCAGCGAAGACCCGTAAGATCAAATGAAGATCTTCTCAGGGACTGAATGTGGGGTTTCTCCTTGAGTCAGTGATGGCGAGACTCTCCCTTTCCCTTTCTTCCCTGCAGGAGATGGGATCAGGATGGAAGACGAGGACGAAGGCAGAGGGGCAGTCCCTGTCCGGCGGTGCAAGAGGAAGAAGATGGTCCACCCTTCCAGAATGGAGAAACCGGTGACCCGGGCGGCGAGCGCACAGGACGAGGATGAGGGTCCCCCAAAGTCGACGCTGAAGACAAAGCCCCCCGAGTGCCCCGAGTGCGGCAAGAGCTTCCTGAGCAACGTGGCGATGGTCATCCACATCCGGACACACACTGGGGAGCGGCCCTTCAAGTGCCACCTGTGCCCCAAGGGCTTCCCCTCACGGGGGGACCTGAAACGGCACATCAAGACCCACCTGCGCAAGAAGGAGGACCCCGCGGCCGGCGAAGCCAGCCCCAAGGCGCGGAAATGCCTGACGGCCAAGCTCCAGCTCCTGCGCCAGCTTGGGGCCACCCTGGGCCCCAGGAAGCCCCACACCTGCGCCCAGTGCGGAAAGAGCTTCAACAAGAAGCAGGACTTGCGCAAGCACCACGGGACCCACTCGAGCGAGCGGCCCTTCTCCTGCCCGGAGTGCGGGCGCAGCTTCCGGCTCAAGCAGATCCTGGTGGCCCACATGAAAGTGCACGTCGGGGAGCGGCCCTTCTCCTGCCAGCAGTGCGGGAAGCGCTTCAGCCAGAAGCACCACGTGGAGAGCCACCAGCGCGTCCACACGGGCGAGAAGCCCTTCTCGTGCACCACGTGCGGGAAGCGCTACTCGCAGAAGCAGCCGCTCATCAGCCACCTCCGGGTGCACACCGGGGAGCGGCCCTACGCCTGCGCGGAGTGCGGGAAGACCTTCCGCAACCAGGCCACCCTGACCATCCACAACCGGATGCACACCGGCGAGCGCCCCTACCGCTGCCTGCTGTGCGGCAAGACCTGCAGCCAGCTGCAGCACCTTAAGAGCCACCAGAGGGTCCACCGCGGGGAGCAGCACCTCCTGCAGGCGGGCGACGCCAAGGCGCTGGCCCTCAAGAGGGCCCACGAGGTGAAGGAGAAGCCCTACCCGTGCCCCAGGTGCGAGAAGCGCTTCCGGGACGAGGAGATCATGCAGACCCACCTGAGGACGCACGAGGAGAAGCTGGCAAAATTTGGACTCCTTCCGAGCGGAGCCAGCCCTGGGGAAGGCCCTCCTCTTCCCGTTCAGCCCCCAAAGACCCTGCCGGAGTTTAAGTCCGTCGGCAGAGGGATGGGCGCGAGCAAGAAGCCTCCCTCTGCGCCCCAGCCTGGCCCGGCAACTGGGAAGAGGGCCTTTGCATGCTCTGATTGCGGCAGGAAGTTCACCCAGGCAAAATACCTCACCATGCACCGGAGGAGCCACACATGAGGGAAACCTGTTTGCGTTGGTGGTGCATTTTAAGGGTGCCTTTGTGAGCAAAGGCTTTCTTTGGAGCAACTAGTGTGTGGAAGCTACACAGAAATCTTCCTCTGGCCCATACGATGAGGTTGGGGGAGGTGGAGAACAAGGGGGCAAAGTATGTTTCTAGCTTGAGCTGAAATAGGTCCTGCAACAAAAGCAGTTATATTTCTTATCTTCCACCCTCACCCCCTTATTTTGAGTGTCTAGTCCATGGAAGATTTATGTGTAACTTGCAAGCCTGTATCAGTTGTGCTCAGCGAAGGGATTGCTTTGATTCCTTATCCCGTGGATTCAAGGGAACTGCAATAACTTTGAACTCTTTGTAGCTCTGGGTCTAGTGGGACAGTATGCAGCATTCCTTGAGTCCTTGTTGCAAAGGCTTCTGGGTAGCTGTCCTACATGGGAAAGTGCCCAGGACAGAGAGAGGAGAGAGAGAGAGAGAGAGAGAGAGAAGTAAAACTCTCCTGCTGAACCTGTCAGAGTTGGATTTGTCCATGGAGCCGGCAGTAGGAACAGGAATTCACTCCCTTAGGATGTGGCTACAGTCACTAGGCGAAATAGTGCTTTAAGATGGATCTCCCAAAAGCGTATTGGGTAGATTTTATAGCTAAGGTTGGGAGCTCAGTAGGAGTAAAGGAAGCTGTCATATACAGAATCAGACCATCTGACTCAATATAGTCTGCCAGCAGTGCACCAGGGTGCAGTCTCAGTCAGAAAATGAGCCTGGGACACGCTGTCGCTCAGCTATGACCCACATCATTCAGAAGCAGTATGTCACTCACTGCCAGCTGCAAGGGACAGGCAGAGGAGCAGAGGAACCAACTCCTAGGGACCAAGGTCCTTTTGCCTCCCCCAATACAATATTTGCAGGGCCCCGGCCCCTACAAAGTTGATGAATATTGACATTCAAATGGTGTGTGTGTGCTGCATCATGCGATTGGTTATGTGGGGCGGGGTTACATGTCCCCCATATATTATTCAAGTTGGCACCCCAGTGATAAAGGTTGCTTCCACGGCAGAGCCCTTTAACACTGCTGAATCAGCAGGATGTGGAATTAAGACAGGTGACCCGCCCAACACTTTAGCATAGCAGTGTATTCTCCTTGAGAAATTTAGCAATGCCATGGGCACCTGCTTAAATAATGTTTCCTCGGAAGCAAGTCCTCAATTCAGCCTTGTATTTAAGCCCTCGCCTGTGAGAGTTGCCTCTAGGTGAGTGCATGGGATTATGACTTAATGTGCAGCCAGGCTGGTGAATGAGGGACAGCACAGAAATGTGGCAGGTTTCTGAAGGACTCTACATCCAACTGAGCTACTCACCCAAGTGGTAATCAGGCTACTAGCTTGTGTAGGCTTATTTACAAGGCTGCCTGAATTGCAGAATTTTAGAGTTGAAGGGACCCTGAGGATCATCTAGTCCAACCCCCTGCAATGCAGGCATATGCAGCTGTCCCATTTGGGGATGGAACCTGCGACCTTGGTGTTCTCAGCACCATTTTTTAACCCTGCTTTGTGAGGTAGGATGAGTATGGGCTTAAATTACTGCTTTCCTCTTTTCGGGCACAGCAGTTGCTTATTAATGTATGTTTTGCTTCGCTATTTTAAACAAATAACATTAAAAGCATTAATGAAGAATCACTCTGGCTGCAAAATAGAAAACCAGTAACTAAACCGCTGCATTGCCAGTCGACACTGGACAGCCTCGCTCTCCTTTTTAATTTTAAGACCAAAACATCGCCACAGATCAGGACTGAAAATTGATGGGAGAAGAACACAGGTCCTTTGAAATGCAGTGGTTCGGTAGTGATTAGGGTTGGGAAATATCTGGTTTTCAACATTGTAGGCTCTCCTAACGTTCTTAAAATTCCAGTACAGTAGTTAAATAGGTTGTTTGATAGCTAAAAAAAAAAACCCTCTCCTTTTAAAAAAGACACTGTAGTTGATTAGCTTTTAAAGTTCCATTTGGGAGTTGATCATTTGCATGCTTGTCAAAGAGGGACGTTCCTGGATTTTTAATCTGCGATTCTATAAAACCCATCCCGCAGCTGCTTTGCTGTGGAGTTGTGATCAAATATCTGAGCTGGCCGTGGTCTGTGTTATCCAAAGAATTATTGGGTTGGAATTGGCAAGATTGCTGGACACAAATTAAACCCAAGTTTGCACAAAGCTGTCTACAATACTTGCTGTGGGGTGACCTTTTTGCAAATCAAAAGGGTTTGCAGTGAAATCCTGTGAGTGTTTATACAGAGGCAAATCCCACTGAGTTCTATGGTGACTTTGTGTTTCTATGGGATTATAGCCTGTTTTGGGGTTGTTGGGTTGATTTTTTTTTATTAAAATGTGATCATCTGTTCCCCACAAGTGAACTTGCATAGATATGTATAAAACAGGATGGTAATTTTTGTGAATTACTAATTTCTATGTGCTTTTTCCTTCTTAATTTACCGGGGTGAATTAACCCCCACTTTAATGGGGAACCACCATTTCAATTTGTTGTACACGGAACACACATGGTAGCAAGGGAAGGATGATAATTCCTTTTCTCAAGTGCACTTAAAAGGCTGGTTTGGTTCTGGTTGACAATACTGCTTATTTCGGACCAATCTGGAGCCTTCCAGCTGTTTTTAGTACAAATCCCATCAGTGGGAGGATATCTGCAGGACCACACCTTGCAATCTCTGCCTCCTGTGACCACCCCTTCCCACTGTCTCCCACTTATGAGAATGAAATAGCAATTGTCAGAGCAGCACCAGCCCAGCTGAAGTCATCTGGAGGGGAACAGTTTGGGATTCTTCCTTATTATCCACATCAGTGGTCAAGAGAACTGAAATATAAACTATTAGTTAATACAAGTCTCTTAATCTGGTCTAATAAAGCAGTAAATGAAACGATGAACTTCTCAACAAAGTTGGGGTTACAGAAGGTCTTCCTTAGTCATACAGTACTTTCTTCTTGCAAAAGTATTCAAATTAATTCTGCCCAAGTTCTGCTAGGCAAATTTCTCCACCATCCATCTTACCTATTTATTATAAAGCTTACTCTATACTGTGAATGGTTGCCTGTATCACACTTAAAACAATTTTTATTATGGATGGTCATAGATTCATGGAATTGTGGAGTTGGAAAGGACCCTGGGGGTCATCTAGTCCAACCCCCTGCAGTGCCGGTGTCACAGCTAGAGAATCCCTGACAGGTGGCCCTCCAAACTCTGTTTAAAACCTCCAATGGAGGAGAGTCCCGCCACCTTCTGAGGTAGTCCATTTCACCGTTGAGTGGATCTCACTGTCAGAAAGTTATTCCGAATGTTCAGATAGAATCTCCTTTCTTGTCATTTTAATCCATCACTTTGGGTCCTACCTTCTGGAACAGCAGAAAACAAGCTTGCTCCATCTTCCATGTCGGAAACTACAACTAATCCAGAATGTGGCAGCTAGACTGGTGACTGGGAGCGGCCGCCAAGACTACATAAAATCGGTCTTGAAAGATCTACATTGGCTCTCAGTACATTTCCAAGCACAATCCAAAGTGTGGGTGCTGACCTTTCAAGCCCTAAACGGCCTCGGTCCACTATACCTGAAGGAGCATCTCCACCCCCATTGTTCTGCCCAGATACTGAGGTCCAGCTCCGAGGGCCTTCTGGTGGTTCCCTCACTGTGAGAAGCCAAGTTACCCGGAACCAGGCAGAGGGCCTTCTCGGTGGTGGCGCCCGCCCTGTGGAACGCCCTCCCACCAGATGTCAAAGAGAAGAACAACTACCAGACTTTTAGAAGACATCTGAAGGCAGCCCTGTTTAGGGAAGCTTTTAATGTTTAACAGCCCACTGTATTTTAATACTTTGTTGGAAGCCACCCAGTGTGGCTGGGGAGACCCAGACAGATGGGCAGGGTATAAATAATAATTTGTTGTTGTTGTTGTTGTTGTTGTTGTTGTTGTTGTTATTCCATGTGACAGCCCTTCAGATTTTTAAGGTGGCTTACATAACACCTCTTAGTCTTTGCACACCTTCCAGCTTGTCAATATTCTCCTTAACCTGTAGTGCCCAGAACTGGACACAGGTCTCCAGGTGGGGTGTGACCAAGGCAGAGCAGAGTGGTCTTTTTTTCCCCACACACAAGACTGAAAGCTCAAAGACCACATGAGGAATTATGTGACAAAGGTAGCACTTGATTGAACTCAGATCTTGAGCCTTGAGGACCAGCCTGCCTGGCAACTGCACTCATCCACAGGCTAAACTGCGTGCACTCTTACTGGTTTACTATATTTATATGCCAAAAGGGTTCAACTGGATTTCTGTTTAAAATAATAGTTTATTATAACCTAAGGATCAGGAAAAGGAGATACACACGCAATTCTGAAACCACCAATGATGGAGAGAAGGTTCTGAAAAGAAATGGTAGTTGCTGGATGAACTGATGGGAGGAGCCTGGCTTTCTCAGCTGAGTTTAATTGAGGAAGTCTCTCTTAAAGGTGCCACCATTACTCAGATACAATAACTTGGGCTGAACCATTCAGAATAACGCGATGAATATACAGAACAGGAGCTGTCCGTGGTGACATAAAACTGCTGCAGATGCTTTCTAATGACATAATGCACAAACTCTAAGCCCAGTCACAGTATCTGTTTTATTATATATTTCCGAACTGTTGACAAAAAGGTCAGTGAGCATCTCTTCCAGCCCTTTTAAAAGACAGGTTGTATTCCTACATCACAAGGTTTAGCACAGGGAGGTGGAGCCTCCAGATGTGGGGCTCCACGGTCCCATTGGCCCCAACCGGCATGATGAGGAAGATCAGGGTTCATAAAGCCCAACAACATCAGGAGGACCAAAAGCTCTTACCACAATGGTGTGGAATACATCTTGAATGTTGCCATGCTTTCATTTCCTCTTACTCTTAATTTTAATGTTTTTAATTGGTAATAAAAGGATAGTTCTTGGAAAGTGTCTATAGATTTTACCGCAATCTAGCAGTATAAAAATTTTGGTAATGAACTAAATAAATCTTCCAAAACCAGGTCAGTGAACTGGCTCAATTAGAAGAGTGACCACTTTTCAGGAACAATTAAAGAGCCCAAATTGGATTGGGGGACAGAGAAAAACCTGTTCCAGAGCCCCAGACATTTCCCATCCTAGATGTGAATAAATTCACAGCCATGCAAGCAATGCAGTGATTCTCACTTTTATGCTATCTTAGGGGAAGGGATTTCCAAAGACCATTCCCAGCATTACTTCCCAAGCCCAAGCCCACCTGATCACGCTGCAGCAACCTCCCCACATCCCTGCCATGCTGGCAGGGGATGATGGGAGTTGTAGTCCAAAACATCATGGAGGGCACAAACTTGGCAAAGGCCAGGTGGTGATGATTTTTTAATTAGTCAATGCCCCAAATGACTGTGTGGATTCAGAGGGCCACACATGAGATTCAACGAGAGCTACATTTGAGGTTGAGGCTCAGAGTCCTTCTTTATTCAAGGCTTTTCCCCTTAATACTTGCATATTAGCCAGAGACATTCCATGAACCACATCCTCCAGCTTGTAGAAGGTCTGGAAGACGGTTGAGGATACCGATTGACACTCAAAATAGCGCCTCAGTGTGGCCAGGCTCTCCATGACTTCTGCCTTGGAAGGGCAGGGCAAGTTCTCTGTCGTCTTCTCTTCCTCTGCAGCTGCACAGGCTGGTTCTTGAACCCCTTGGAGCATTTCAGCACCCTCCTGGTCTCCAAAACACTCCAGCTCCTCATCGACCAGCACAAACTCTTCAAATTGTTGCCGGTCCTTGAACCCCAGGGCTTGGACCACGTCCATGGGAGGAGCCGGGATGCGGAGAGCCAAGCCAAAGCCCGCAGCTTGGAAACAGCTTGTGATGGTCTGTGGACAGACATCTAACCAGGCTTGGACTATCATATGAACAGC
>JAXCMG010000110.1:925618-938449 GCA_034642415.1 Podarcis siculus
TGTGTGTCTTTTGGGGGGGGGTCCTTAATCTGCGAGTCTTATGAAAGCTGCGTTTTTGGGGGAGACGGATAATTTGTACTGTGGGGGGGAGGAAAATGTGTGTCTTTTTTGGGGGGAGAGAGGAAAATGTGTGTCTTTTTGGGGGGAGAGAGAGGAAAATGTGTCTTTTTTGGGGGGGTCCTTCCTCTGCGAGTGTTACGAAAGCTGCGTTTGGTAGTGAGAGGGGTGAACTCTGTACAGTGGGGGTGGTGGGGGGTATAGGGAAATGTGTCTTTTCTGGGGGGGTATAGCTTGTGCCTCCCCCTCCCCAGTTAGCTGCCTTTTTTGGGGGGCAGGTGGTGGTGCTGAGTTTGGGGGTCCCCCCAACACCACCACTTTCCCACCCGGTGGGCCTGTCAAAAGCCGGCCCAGACAGCTGCTTGCTGCAGTCCTTGGAGGCTGCCTGCCTGTACTGGCGGGGGGGGGGGGGGGTCGTCCTTGCCCTTGAAAACCAACGCAAAAGGGGGGGGGGGGGGCAAGCATTGCTCCCTCTCTCTGTGTGTGTTTTTTCCGCCCCCCACTTTCCGATTTTCCCTGGGCTTCTCCTGCCACAGTTTGGCAGATTACAGCCCGCCTTCCTTCCCTTAACCTTATTGCTACCATGCAAATGGCACAACCAGCTGGTCATTTGTGGCCTGTGCAGTAGAATGAGAGGGGGGGGGAGGGAGGAGGGAAGAAAGAGAGATTTGTTTACATCAGGCTTTGTTTTCGGCCATCATTGGGGCTCGGGGCATTTGCCTTTCTGAAGGGGGCTAGCCCCCCCATCCCATAACTGGCCTACTTCCTGCCTTCTCTCCCTTATCCCTAAACCCCATTCCTGTTGGGAATACCCCTCTCCAGCGAGGTGGTGCTGATCTTTTAGGAAGAGGGGCGAAGAAGAAGAAATCGTAAGCGTTTAATCCTCCGGCCCTCCTTGCTTGCACAGATTTCACCCAAGGCGTTGATTTGAAGCCTTGGGCCACACCGGCGTTTGTCAGAAACCCCCTGATCTCTTTCAACCCTTCATTTCTTTCTTCTGGAGCCTGACACAGACACGAATTCTGCCTCCTGTCCTGCGTGTTTCTAACCAGCTGTCAGTAGCCTTGAGTGCAGGGAGAGAGATAGAGAGAGAGAGAGATGGGATGTTGTTGTTAATATTAAGGTGGAGCCAAAACAGATCTGTCTTTGGACAGGAACGAGGGGGTTCCTGCTCTTCGTTCTGTAGACCAGTTTGGAGAACAGGATGTTATTTCTTCCTCCTCTTTGTGTTAGAAAATGTTGGTGGGGTTGGTGGGGTTCCTCAGCAGCCGCCCTTGTTATCTCGAGATTAGATCTCCTCTGAACAATCTCCAGTTTTCGGAGTCTTGCTCTTAAACTGTGTCTGAAATCTCAGGTAAAGGCAAGGTAAAGGGACCACTCTGGAGCAAATGGGAAGCGTGTGTGTGCGTGTGTGTTGAGTTCAGCTTGCCCTGTGGTAGAATTGACCCTAAAAGCAGTACCATGGCCAGGGCCTTGTAAATGCATGGCAAGCCCTCAGCATAGCCTCCCCTCCTAAAAAAATGCTAATGAGGAAGGAGGTGTGGCCACGGGGCTGTCTTCTGATGCACCTGAGGCAAGGATGCTCCTGGCATAGGATTTCCCCCTGTTCAGTATAAAGTTCTTGGCTAAGGCTGCAGTCGTGACTGTGTCTACTCAGAAGCAAGCCCCGCTGAGTTCAGCAAAGCTCACTCCCAGTGAAGTGGGATTACATTTGCGGCCTCACGCAAAGGAGTGCATAGACATTCTGCTTCTTAATTTAGAGCTCCCCTGGGTAGGGCGCACACAGGAAGCGCTAAGGTGTTAGCCAGGAAGTGGGGTTTTGAGAGTGGATGGGGGAACTGCAGCAACCTAAAGCCTCTCTGAAGAACCACAAGCCCGGCTGGAGGTAGACGGAAGAGAGACTGACTCAAGCTGGCTTCTGCCATGGTTTTGTTATTTGTCAGGCAGTTATTAGGGCCTTTCCCCAGCTGGAGATTCCCGGTGGTTAAGCAGGCTCATGTCTGTAGTGCAAATGGGGCTGCCCCACCAGGCAGAAGGTTGCGCTTAGCTTTGCAGATATTGAATATGTCTCGGGGAACAACGGGGCACTTTTTCTTTTCTTTTACTCCTTACTGGGTTTGCAATTTTATTTTAAACAACCCCCCTGCCTTTGATATATACAGAGTATCTTCTAAAATACATGTTGTGCGCATATTAAGGTACATATGTGTCACTTGTGGTAACTGAGGATATATGCTTTTGTGGATTTTTTTTTCTAGGACCCACAATCCTTACTTCCAAATTTAGGGAGCCAAACTTAAATTTCAACTGTCCTGGTTTCGGAAGCATCCATGCCAACATAAATTGCCCCCCCCCCACCAACCTGGTGCTGTCCAGATCTGAAGACGTCAGGTCTAGATGAGTGTCATTAAAGCTTTAGCTTCTGTTAGAAGTTCAGTGAGATGTTGAATTACAGGAAAGTACTGTGTCTCTCTCTCCACACACACATGCACAAAAGTTGCGCCATTTTTATTTATTTGTATGCTGCCTTTCTGCAAAAAGCAGCTCTATGAAAAATTCTAAAACCATCAATTTGAATATCTCGCACGGACAAAATCAGTTCTAAAACACCAATCAATATGAGCAGCGTGGGCATCTGTGATGAGAGGGAGCATTTTGCTAGCTCAGTTCTGTTCCAGATCTTTCTTTTAACAGAGCCAAGCCAGGTAGCCTATACTCCTGCTGTAGCTCTCCTGCCTCTGGGCTAAGCACAGGAGCCAAGTGGAGTCATAGAATTGTAGAGTTGGAAGGGACTGTGAGAGTCATCTAGTCTAGCCCCCTGCAGTGCCGAAATCTTTTGCCCAATGGGGGGCTTGAACTGAACCCATGACCCATGAGATTAAGAATCTCATGCTCTACTGACCATGCTACTCTGATGGAGCCTCACAGTTCAGAGGCAGTATACCTCTGATTGCTAGATTCTGGGGATAACAACAGGGAAGGGCCTTGCCCTGTTGCCATGCCCTGTGTGTGAGGACTGAAGGGCATTTGGCTGCCAGCCAGGATGCTAGACAAACTGGAGCTTTGAGCTAATGGTGCAAGGTGATCTTTATGCTAGCCTTTCCCAACCAGATGCTCTCCAGATGTTTAGGGACTACAATGTCCATCAGTCCCAGCATCATACGGGAGAGCTGATGATGGGAGTTTTCATCCAAAACATCTGGAGGGCACCTGCTTTGAAAACACTTGCCTCATGTAGTTACGCCCTTCCTCTCGTATAGGCAGGTGTTGCTGCAAATGTGTGTGTGCAGGTCAACGGGCAATGCACTTGCCGTGCCTGTTGGTTAGCCCACAGATCCAAGAAATTCCAAATAATCATTCCATCGTGCTATTAGTACGCCACCTTTCCAAAGACAAAAGCATGCTCAAGGCGGCTTGCAACATAAAAAAAACTTTGGTAACTGCAGACATAGCAAAAGTAGCCATGGACAATAAACAGAAGATCAGAAAGCACACAACCAAACTGAACAATTTCCACATGAATCGTAAGAGCCAAAATAAAGATATAAAAAATTACCAGCAACAACTGCCCCCAACAAGACCCCTCAGACAAAACCCCAGCCCATTAAAATAACAGCTCCTGTACATTCGCACACAATTTCTTGCATGTTTACCCAACAAGGGGAGCTTCTAATGAGAATGAAACCTGTTTGCCCTGGCCTTTTAGCGCTGGATATATCCCTGGGTGTGCCCCGTTTGCTCTTGACCAGCTGCGCTCGGGTTTTCCATCAAACACATTATCTCAGCGATCTGGTTCTGTTGTGGCTACTTGCCTAGCAAATTGAGAGTGGGGGCTTGAATTGAGAGTGCCCAGTTCACATTCTTACTGCGCTGTCTTACAGGCGTCTCCTCATTGCCTCATTGCCGTCAGTGGGACTTGTTCTTTTGGATTAGCATCCTTAGCAAGGGTGGTGGTGAGGAATCTTTTGCCCTCCAGGTGCTGTTGGTTCTTCCAAATGCCACCAGCCATCCAAATGGCCAACGGTTAGGGATGACAGGGATTCATTTGTTTAAAACAGTGTCACCTTCATTGACATGCAACCCCAAGGTTGGGCACAGTGAAACGAAACAAGGCTAAGTTCAACAGCATTGGAGAATCACAGGTTTCTTCTTGCTGGTTCACAGGACTGGAACATCCCCCCTCCCCAGCCAGTTGTAGTTTCAGGCATCCCACTAGAGTGCACTGAAAATGTGGGCTGCAACAACAACAACAAGTCTTTAAAGAGTGGCACCTCAAACTTATTATGGCATAAGCTTTTGTGGACCAGAGTCTGCTTCGTCAGAAGTCTTATCCTGACCTGCAAGTACATATCTACTTGGTGGTAGTGGTGGGATTATAAAAAGTGAGGTCAGGAGGATTTGACGGCTGCTCCTCTGGAAATGAGGACAATGAGCAATTATTTCTGTCCTCCTGGGCAGAGAGCATTGGCTAAGACTTCCCTTTTCCAAGGCTGCCTGTCTTCCCACGAGTCAGTGCAAGGGAATACGGGTAGCCATTGCTCTCCTTTAGGGTTTGGTTGGCCACAAAGCCAAGAACAGCAGTATCAGCAAGCTGAGAAAAGCCCGGCTGCTGGATGAGGCCAAAGGGGGCTCATCTAGCTCAGCATCTTGTCCTTGCAGTGGCCAACCTGAATGTCCAAAGCGAAGCCCAGGGGCAGGAACCCAATGCAATGGCACTTTCAATTCCCAGCAAGTGGTATTCAGCAGCGTTCGAAATTCACCCGGCGCATTTTGCGCCTGGCTATTGGCCGCTTGCGACCAAGTGAAGATGCCTGGGAGACAATATGGTGCTTGACATCTCCCCCAATCTCCCCCAACTGGAGGTGCGTGCCTGGGGATCCTTGGATCTTGACTGTTTTCACACACTAGCAACACACCCTGCAGAATTCTATCCGTTGTATTTTATTGGCGCAATCGGAATGGATTTCGGGAACCAAAAAGTCACAGTGAAAAATACGACTTTTGAGCCCCGAATGGCAACTAGGCATTCTGTTTTGGCGACTGTAACCTTGGTTTAAGGAGCAATTTGGCAACTAGCTTATATATCTGAGTTTCTAACACGGGTATTCAGAGACAGTGGAGGTAGTAGGCATCCATCCTAACAATGTGTACTCATTTGTACTCAGGCCCATTGAATTTAATAGGGTTTCCTCCCAGGTGAATGGGGTTAGCAGCGCAGCCCCATTCGCCACTGAAGAAGCCAGACGAGCAACAGAAAAAGGGACATGGGAGTAAACTGCTTTAGAAAGTGAGGTGCAAATAAAGTAGTGAAACAACAACGGCCCAGCAACAATCACATCATATGCAATATGTTATGCCCTTGGTAGGCTCCTTTGGTGATATAAAAATAGTTGTAAGAAACATTCTAGTAAAAAAAAACCAATGATCCACACCGAGTTCATGCTGGGTAACCAAAATGATCAGGGGGATGGAATGACTCCCCTAAGGAGGAAGGTTGCAGCATTTGGGACTTTTTAGTTTAGAGAAATAATAAGAAGCAACATGGTAGAAGTTTATAAAATGATGCATGGCATCTAGAAAGTGGATGGAAAAAAGTTTTTCTCCTTCATGCCTGTGGGCATCCCAGTGAAGCTGAATGTGGGAAGATCTAGGATAGATTAACAAAAGTCCTCTTTCATGCAATGCATAGTTAAACTGTGGAACTCAGTGCCACAGGAGGCAGCAATGGCCACCAACATGGGTGGCTTTCAGAGACAAATTCATGGAGGGGGAGAGAGCTGTCAACGGCTACCAGCCACGATGGCTATGTTCTGCATCCACAGGCAGAGGCAGCAATGCTTCCGAATTATTGTGGCTGGAGACCACAGGAGGGGAGAGTCCTCTTCCCCTCCTGCTGGCTGGCCACTGTGAGAACAGGATGCTGGACTAGATGGGCCATGGGCCTGATCCTGCAGGCTCTTCTTATGTTCTCAAGTGTGGAGCAGTGCATTCATATTTTCATTGCAGGGCAGTGAGCATTGGAAGCTGCTTATCCTGGATCAGACCAATGATCCACCCAGCTCACTATCACCTTCACCAGTCTTGGGGGACCTGTGTGCCTCTAGATGTTTATGGGACTACAACTCCCATCGTCCTTGACTTGGTCATGTTGGCTGCTGGAGCAGATGGGAGCTGGGAGTCGATGTTTAGAGACCAACAGGTCTACCACCACTGCTCTATACACGGACTGTCAGTGCCTCTCCAGGTTTTCAGACAGAGATTTTTGCCAGCCCTTGCTGGAGATGCCTGCAATTCAGCCTGGGACCTCCTGCGTGCAAACCAGTTGCTCAGCCAGTTTGCTGTTGCCGTTTCCCCTACCTAACGCCTGTCTTTTTCTTCAACCAGGCATCAGAACTGGACCGGGAGCCTCGGCGACGGTTTCCTCCGCGGCTCCCCACCGACCCCGACCAAATGTTCGAAAGGGAAACGCAGACCGCCGAGATCTCTCTCACCTTGGTGGCGTCCTTCCAAGCGATGGAGAAGAAGGTGGAGTCTCACGCCACGCGGTTGCTGGATTTGGAGGGCAGGACGGGGATGGCGGAGAAAAAGATAATAGACTGCGAGAAAACAGCTGTGGAAATTGGGAACCAACTGGAGAGCAAGTGGGCTGCTTTGGGGACGCTGATCCAGGAGTACGGGCTGCTGCAAAGGAGGCTGGAGAACATGGAGAACCTCCTGAAGAACCGTAATTTCTGGATCCTAAGGTTCCCCCCAGGCTCCAAGGGAGAAACCCCCAAGGTAAGGGCCTCTTTGGTGCTGCAGGATAATGGTGTATCTTCCACCTAGATCCGTGATCTGAGCATGCATACCTGAGCATGAAAACAACTAATTTGGATGCGGCAGCTAGACTGGTGACTGGGAGTGGCCACCGAGACCATATAACACTGGTCCTGAAAGACCTACATTGGCTCCCAGTATGTTTCTGAGCACAATTCAAAGTGTTGGTGCTGATCTTTCAAGCCCTAAACGGCTTCGGTCCAGTATACCTGAAGGAGCGTCTCCACCCCCATCACACTGAGGGAACAGCTCTGAGGGCCTTCTGGCTGTTCCCTCACTGTGAAAAGCAAAGTTACAAGGAACCAGGCAGAGGGCCTTCTCAGTAGTGGTGCCCGCCCTCCCATCAGATGTCAAGCAAATAAACAACTATCTGACTTTTAGAAGACATCTGAAGGCAACCCTGTTTAGGGAAGCTTTTAATGTTTGATGTTTTATCGTTTTTTTAATATTCTGTTGGAAGCTGCCCAGAGTGGCTGGGGAAACCCAGCCAGATGGGCGGGGTATAAATAATAAATTATTATTATTATTATTATTATTGCGAAGCTTTAAAAGGAAATTAAACAAATGCATGGTGGATGACAACTCTATGAGGCTGCAGTCATATGGACTCATTGAAGCCAACTACTGAGTAGGCATGTGCAGGACTGCATGGCCAAGCAAGCTTTATGGAACCTCCATGTGCAGAAGCAGTCTATCACTGAGTGCCAGTTAGTGGGGAGCAAGTTATTGCCTTCAGGCCTTTTTTGGGTGTATGGTTGACTATGGTTGGAAAACAGGATCTTTGAGTAGATGGACCTTTGATCTGATCTAGGGAAAACTGGGACTTCGGAAAACAAGGCCCTGTCTAATGTCCCTGGGCAGGGCGAGTCAGTGTTGAGATTGAAAGATTGAAAAAAACTCTTGAGCCTTTATTCTGTTTCATCTTGGTTGCATTTAGTTAACTCATGTTGAGAGGAAAGGTTTGCAGAAATAGCTCACAAGAGGGAATCTAAATTTCTTTTTTTATTTAAAGAAGATGAAGTGAGACAGCTGTCCAGAAGAAGCTATAATTTACATAGAGATGGAGTCTAGATTTCTACACAATACAGACATCCAATTTCTGCAGTTTGAAATAATTTGTGACGGTGAAATCGGTTCTGCTTAATCCATGTCTTTTGTTTGGTAGCAAAGCTGACAAGAGGGAGGAGAGTTCTTCTAAGGCAGGGGTGTTATTGGACTACAACTCCCATCATTCCTGGCTATTGCCTCTGCTGGCTGGGGCTGATGGGAATTGCAGTTGACAATATCTTGCACATTCCTTGGGAATAAGTGATACTGAGTTCATGGGAACTTACTGCAAAGGATTGAGCTGTTGGGGATGTTTTGAATAAGGACTAGGAGGCGAGGGACCGGGAGAGTTAGGGGGTGTGCTCACTCATTTGATCCTTAGGAGGACAACCATGGTGATATTGTAGTTAGTTCACCATACAGTCATGGTGAAGATATACATGCATGGTTAGATACTAGTTCAGAAAATAAAAATGTTCAATCCAAGATCAGTCAAGAGAATGGGAACATTATTAACGGTCTTCAAACAAAAACATCTTGGAGGTCCCAGGCCACAGAGAGGTTAGGATGGCCTCAACCAGAGCCAGGGCTTTTTCGGCTGTGGCTCCGATCTGGTGGAACGCTCTGTCCCAAGAGACTAGGGCCATTCGGGACTTGACATCTTTCCGCAGGGCCTGCAAGACAGAGCTGTTCCACCAGGCCTTTGGCCAAGGCACAGTCTGACTCCCTCCTTTGGTAATTCTTCACAGAACTCGAGCCCAATGGTTGCCATTAATTTGATTTGAACTGATTTTATAATGAATTGATTTTAGGATGCTGTGTTATTTTACTGTTGTTAGCCACTCTGAGCCCGGCTTTGGCTGGGGAAGTCGGGATATAAATAAATTATTATTATTATTATTATTATTATTATTATTATTATTATTATTTTCGTAGAAGCGAAGAGAGCTACTATTCACATGTGATCAGTGCAAAATAGAAGCAAATTTGGAGAGAACCTGCAATCCACACATTTGTTTTTTAATATACCTCCACCACGTAGTCCATTGGCTTAGCAGTGCCTTGCAAAACACGTATCAAATGGATCGATTTATCTGAAACTGTGATACGCAAGGTCTTTGTGAACCAGATGTTAAGGGGAAAAGATTGGCGTACTTTTCCATAATGTTTCCAATAAGAGAACTTACAATGATTGATTTTGGCCCAGGGATTTCCAGCTGGGATCCTAGCTCTTACAAAAGCAGGTGTGAAATGTTGGTTGGATGAGAAGCTTGGAGAATACTGACAGTTCTTATGGTTGCAGGTGCCCGTGACGTTTGACGACGTGTCCGTCTATTTCAACGAAAAGGAGTGGGAGAAGCTGGAGGAGTGGCAGAAGGAGCTGTACAAGAACTTAATGAAGGGGAACCACGAATCCTTGATCTCTCTGGGTAATGTTGCACAAGGCAGTTGTGGACTCCAGCTGGCCTGAACAGGGAACTCCATGCATCCTTCTGAGGAAGGGCTGAATTTGAGTGCCAAGCCATATCCATAGACTGTGTGCAGCATTTGTGCCTGGGGCCAGATAATCACGGGGCTCTCTGCTTATGCCGTCCCTACTTAAGCCAGATCATTTGCTTAATCTGCTGGAAGCCGTTTCCACTCTTATTACGTCCGGCACTCTGGACCATTGTCTGTTCAGCTGATTCTTTGATTGATTGATTGGGGAATGGGCATCCCCACCTTCCAAATCGGAATTTGCATGGTTGATCTTGTCACGTTGATAACCAGCCTGGAATTGCGATCGATGTGGTTACAAGCTTGTGTCTGAACCCAGCATTCATGTGTCTCCCTACACACATTGCCAAGAGGTTTCAGACCTTTGGCCAGAGTTATAACACATGTTCATTACAAATACTGTATGTGTTTACTCTCAACCTTATGCCCCAGGAAGTTCACTCACAAGAGGAATAAATTGGGTTTATTGCATGGACTGAAAGCGAGAGGGTATAGCGATTGTGCCTCAGGCAGCAAAGTTATAAGCAGGAAGCAACTCGGGCGAGATACACACCTTGATCTAAAGAGTAAAGAAGAATCCCTATCAAAAGCAGCCTCCCTTTTGGAACATTCCATGAATTCCCCCAAGGGGAAGAGCTGTTTGACAGTGGAACGGTCTCCCTTGGGAGGTTGTGGACTCTCCTTCCTTGGAGTAGCCTTTCTCAACCTGTGGGTCCCCAGATGTTGTTGAACTACAACTCCCATCACCCCTAGCTAGCAAGGCCAGAGCTCAGGGATGATGGGAGTTGTAGTCCATCAACATCTGGGGACCCACAGGTTGAGAACCGCTGCCTTAGAGGTTGTTCAGCAGAGGTTGCATGGCCATCTGTCAGGGATGCATTAGCTGTGATTCCTGCGTAGCAGTGGGTTGGGCTAGATGACCTTTGGGGTGCCTTCCAACTCTAAAATTCTATGATTCTGTGATTCTATGAAAAGTAAAGGAGGCAACAAAATAAAGTATGTCCCTTCCTCCACCCCCCTCTCTTCATGTAAAGAATATGATTTACAGGCAGAAACTGTGTCTTTGCGTCAAATTACCGTATTTTTTGCTCTATAAGACTCACTTTTTCCCTCCTAAAAAGTAAGGGGAAATGTGTGTGCATCTTATGGAGCGAATGCAGGCTGCGCAGCTATCCCAGAAGCCAGAACAGCGAGAGGGAGTGCTTCTTTCACTGCGCAGCGATCCCTCTTGCTGTTCTGGCTTCTGAGATTCAGAATATTTTTCTTCTTGTTTTCCTGCTCCAAAAACTAGGTGCGTCTTATGGTTTGGTGCATCTTATAGAGCAAAAAATATGGGTAAATGTTGGGGAATGAAAGATAGGGTTCATGCCTTTCGTTAACAGTCGTCAACAGGTTTACCATACCTATTAGCCAATCACCCATCTCCTACTACCCTTCTGAGAAATACCCCTCCCCACCCTCTCACTATATATATAAGGGTCTGGTGACTTCTGTTTCAGAGTATCTGAAGAAGTGTGCATGCACACAAAAGCTTATACCCAGAACAAACTTAGTTCGTCTCTAAGGTGCTACTGGACAATTTTTTCATTTTTTTGGGAAGGATTCTTTTAAATACTTTTTTAGGGGGGGAAGTTTTTTTTAAGGACTTGATTCTTTTAAAGGAATTTTTTTTGGGAAGAGTTTTTTAAATAATCTTTTTCTAGGTTTTTATTTATTTATTTCGGCTACGGCAGACCAACACAGCTACCTACCTGAATCTACTGGCTTCCTGTTCATGCAACACTTGATGCTGTGTGTTTTTGGACCTGTTCATGAAAGTAGTTCACCTCTTTCTTCTCCTTTTGTCTCATGTTAGGGTTAGGGCCAGGGCCTTTCCAGTACAGGCCCCGACTTGGTGGAACGCTCTGTCACAAGAGACCAGGGCCCTGCGGGACTTGACATCTTTCCACAGGGCCTGCAAGACAGAGCTGTTCTGCCTGGCCTTTGGTTTGGGCTCACTCTGACCCTTATGTTTCCCTCCCCTTATGATCTTGATTTATCGGCTACTTTTAAAATGAGGCTGCATTTTAAATTGCATTTTAACCTGTGTTTTAAATTGGGTCCCCCCCATTATGTTTACTGTGACTTTACTGGTGTTAGCCGCCCTGAGCCCGGCTCTAGCCAGGGAGGGTGGGGTATAAATAAAATTTATTATTATTATGTTTAGATTTATTTGTTGGTTCATGTGCAGAATTTCTCCCCTGCCCATCTAGCGCCCATGCACCACTCGGGATGGCTTACAACAATTTAAAATCGCAACACAATCAATATCCATTTATTTATTTGTCAAAATTTATTTGCCGCTTAATCAACAGAAATCTGTAAGCGGTTTACACATAAAACCATGTGAAACAGTCATTTAAAATGCTGACTAACTGTCTCCTAAACCGGTGACCGTCTTGTTCTTTGTCTCCAACAGACTATGCAATTTCTAAGCCGGGCGTTTTGGCTCAGGCAGAGCCTGGTACCGACTCGTGTCTTGGAGATGAGCAGGACTCAGAAGAGCAAGGCAGTCTTCCTGACCCTACTGCAGGTGAGCAACGGGTCTGTACGGTTTGTGCTGCAGGTCTGTCTCGGTGTGTGGGGTGTGTGTGTGTCTGTGTCCTGCAACGAAAGGCACTGCTTTAAGTTCAGACAGAACTGTTTAGTCTTGCTTCAGTATTTATTTCTCTCTCTTTTTTTTTACAAACAAACCCCACTGTCACAAAACAAGTTTTATGCAAATCGTAGCCATGATGGCTGTGCTGGGCCTCCAGAATTTGAGGTGGGGGTGCTTCTGAATCCCAGCTGCTGGAAACCACAGGAGGGGAGAGGCGCTGTTGTGCTCAAATCCTGCTTGCAGGTTTCGCATGCTCAGAGCAGCCTAGCTCCTGTCAGTACGCCTTCCAACCGATGTGCAGCGACTGGGCTCAATAGCTGGTTCTGCCCCGGCTGGGCTAGGTGACTGGAGCACTTTCAGAGACCTTGCAATCCTGGGAAACAGGGCCCAGTGCCCTGGACCCACAACTGTGCATTGTGAGCACCAGACTCATGCAGAATATAACCTATTTTTCGCCCTATAGGACGCACCGGCCCATAGGACGCACCTAGGTTTTTTTTGGGGGGGGGTTATTTCCCCCCCTCCCCAGGTGCGGGGCTGGGGCGGGGGAAGCCCGAGCTTCCCCCAGCCTCCAGAACGGGACCCAGAGCCATGCCGAAGCTGCATGCAGCTTTGGCATCACTCTGGGAGCTTGCGGTTCTGGGGGAGGGGGAAGCCCTCCACCAGCCTCCAAACCAGGTCAGGAGACAGCGAGATGGCGTGCTGCGCATCCCCGCTGTCCCCCGAGTTTGCGGGGCTGGCGACGGGGCGGAGCAGGCTTCTCCCCTCCCCCCCCC
>JAXCMG010000110.1:946741-963181 GCA_034642415.1 Podarcis siculus
AAATGTAAATGTAAGTGTGCAAGATTGTTGTAAGCCAGAAAATAGCTCTACAACAAGAGGACTGTTTCTGCAGGGAGAGGGAGGTGGGGAGCCAGGGAAGGGGGTGGAGTGTGTGTGTGTGTGTGTGCATAAGAAAGAGAGCTTAGTGTTGTTGGCCTTGGAGGGTTTCTCTCTCTCTCTCTCTGTGTGTGTGTGTAGGATGACTGCTTGCTTCTGCCTGGCAAGGGAGGGTGGGGGAGGTTGGTTAGGAGCATCCCTGAGAGTGGAAGCTGTGTGTGTGTGTGTCTGTGTGAGAGAGAGAGAGAGAGAGAGAGAGAGAGAGAGAGAAATTCTGCTGGCCTGTGCTTAGAAAGACTGCTTGCTTCTGCATGGCACACAGGGGGTGGGGGGTTCTTGGTCAGTGTGCTTTGGGGGGGGGCTTGCAGTGGAGGAGGGATTCTCTCTCCATGCAGCTTCCAGGTCCAGAAGGATGTGCTTATTTTTTTGTATAATGGGGGTTCTGAAGGACACAAGGAAAGGGTGTCCTCAGTGTTCTGCTTTGATGGGAGACTCATCTCTTGGGACCGTTCTTGCGGAAGTGCACGTTGCCCAGATGTGCAGGCCTGAGGAGTTGCAGCTAACATCCCTTTTTGGAGGCGGGCTGCGGCTTAGTGCAGGGTTCTGATACAGAGGCAGGATCTCAAGGCTGGGAATAAATAACCTCTTAATTTGAAAACTGTCAGTAATAGAGTTTTTTCTGGACCCTTAACTAACCAGCAGGATGGAATCCCCTTTGAACAATTTGTCTTCTCCCAGGACAGCCTTCCTCACCTTGGTGCCCTCCGAAGTATTTTAGAGTACATATGAACATTCTTTTTGGGTCAAATTAGAGTTTTGGTTCATAATATATCAAGGGCACCAGGTTGGGGAAGGCTGCTTTAGGTTGACCAGATGGAAAGCAAGACCTGGATTTTGTAGTTATTTATTTGCTTGCTTGTTGACTTATTTAAGCGAATTAGTTTGGGATCCATCCATTTGGATGAAGAGTGGCTTAGAATTCTTTAAAATAATTAGGGTAATTTATATAACACTTTTCTGCCAATATGCTTAATGGTCCCCCCCCCAAAAAAAGTTCACAGCAAACACATTCACCCTAATAGACAAAATTCTATTAAAAATGGGATTGGGGGGAGGAGGGAAAAATTCAGCTACAAATCCTTAGGCAATGTTACACATTTTCTACAGTCACATATAGAATAGCCACCTCAGGGATGTACATGGGGGTGAGAGATGGCAAATGACTTGAGCTGAAATGATGGAGCAGAGCTTGGTGTCTCTTCTCTTCCACAGATGCAGCCAAGTTGCATAGAAGAGGGAGTTGTGGCAGGTGCAGCTGTCATGTAATAAGGAAGAAATCTGCACCTACTGAAATTATCTCTTTTACCAAGTATTCCAGGTAATTGAGTTTTGTTGTCTTTGCACATGGCTACTTCTCTGTTTTCTTCCTCTCTGTATTTCTGCTTCTTTGCAAGAACCGAAACCCCTGAACAGCAAAAGTAAAAAAGGAAAATGGGATGCTTTTAGTAAGATTCATCTTACAGGACACTACGCGCTTCTGTGTCCAAACACACCAGGTGGAGAGCAGTGGAATAGACAGTACAAGACTGGGTGAACCATTGGTCTAGCTCAGGGGTTCTCAAACTTCATCCATCTGCGGTTTTTTTTGTTTTTTTTTAAGAATCTATGTAAAAAATCATATTTAAATACTTTGTTTATTTCTCTGCAAGCATTTCTAAACATTTTATCTTGAATTTATCTAAAAATGCATTTTGGTGTTATTATTTTTTTGAGCTAAAGACTATTGCAAAATTGGCAGAAGTGCAAATCCAGAAGATAGTAGCATTTACATCAGTGTTCTAGTCTCAGTGGTGAGAATTAGATCAGATGGCTTTAAAAAAAAGCAGGCGCCTTCTGTGCCAAGTTTTTAAAGCCTGCTGGAAACTTTTCTGTTTCACCAGGCCTACGCAGGCAAATAGGAGCACACCCCCCACAATGGGCTATTGATCTTTGCTTTTAATTTTTTCGTTTTTAACTTCCTAATATTTTATGCTTTTCTTGTATAGTTCTATTCCTTTTTTTTACTGTTGTAAACCGCTGTGATAAAGCCGTACATAAACAAAACTAGAATGCAGAGAAAACTAAATTCCTAGTGGGCATTAAAAGCATTCTGGTGTAAAATGTAGTTAGTAGTGTACAGAAAACTAAGGGCGGTGAGTGTGTATGTGAGAACCAGTCCTAAGGATTCCACAAACGAAGCATTTGCCAACCTGGTGCCCTCCATATGTTTTGGACTACAACTCCTGTCTGCCCCAGTCAGCATCCAGTTTGGCGAAGCCTGCATTAATGCAGCACTAAGATGCACTTTTGAGGTTCAAGGTGGCTTACAAGCACAAACTCAAATGTAAAACTTGTTCAGTGGTATCTCGGGTTACATACGCTTCAGGTTACAGATTTCACTAACCCAGAAATAGTGCTTCAGGTTAAGAACTTTGCTTCAGGATAAGAACAGAAATCGTGCTCCGGCGGCAGCGGGAGGCCCCATTAGCTAAAGTGGTTCTTCAGGTTAAGAACAGTTTCAGGTTAAGAATGGACCTCTTGAACAAATTAAGTACTTAACCCGAGGTACCACTGTAATATTGATATAATAATTTGGTATCTCACAGGAACTTGTAGCTCAGTGACCAAGCATCTGATTTGCATACAGAAGGTTGCAGTTCATCTGCAGGTAGGGCAAGGAGAGACTGCTGCCTGAAACTGCTGGTCGTTGAAGGTGATCCTGAGTTAGATGGACCTGTATGGGCTGACGCTGTATAATGCAGTTTCCTGCATTCCTAACTTGCTTGTGCTTTTGCAGACAGCAAGCCAAAATAGATGGACTATATTGATCGTTCTTCTCCCCTTTTGTAACCAGCTTCAGTGTTTCAACATGGAGCCCCGGCAGCCGGTGCCTTCGCAGCCTGAACAGAATTTTGTCCGAGATGCCAAGCAGAACATGGCCGAGCTCTCTCTGTGGACGGTGGTGGCTGCGATCCAAGCCGTGGAGAGGAAGGTGGATTCTCATGCCACACGGCTGCTGAACCTGGAGCGGCGGATGGTGACCAACGAAAAGAAATACGTGGACTGTGAGAATGCTGTGGTGGACTTTGGCAACCAGATGGAGTGCAAGTTGACTGCTCTGGGGACGCTGATCCAGGAGTACGGGTTGCTGCAGAGGAGGCTAGAGAACATGGAGAACCTGCTGAAGAACCAGAACTTCTGGATCCTGAGGCTTCCTCCAGGCTCCAAAGGGGAAACCCCCAAGGTAAGGATACTTGGGGGGACACTCTCTCTATTCTCCCTCCCCTTTTACAGCATTGTGAAAAGCTCCTCAGACTTGGAGATGTGTTATTATTAAAGGCTGTCTTCCAGATCATCAGCCAGTGAAACTTTTGTTAAGTAGAAAGGTTAACTCTTTCAGGCTGTCGGTGTGCCACAAACAACTAGCCAATGAGCCCAAAGTCTTGAAAACTCGGTTGAGATAAGAACTATACTTGGCTTTGGTGGAGATGGTGAACTGTGCTTGAAGGCTGTCAAAGGATGGAGGAATTCTCACCCGAGAGAGGAGAAGTGTGGTTCTGTGGATGGCCCCCAATATGCAGTCCACAGTAAAGAAGCGAACAGTGTCAAAATCTGCACAAGTTTATAGTTATGCCCACCACAGAGAGGCTAGTAAGACGTCTGTATTTATTTTTAAGGCTTGCATTATGTGACAACAGAGCATTGAGGTTTGCTAGGCCTTGCTTCTCACTACTTTGCAGCTTCGATCCTTGCATTTTTTAGGTTGCCATTTTGAGTTCTTGTTTTTAATTTACCTTATTCTAGATAGCTTCTGGCAAAACTCCATTACTGTTGAGTGTTAGGTGGGAGGATCTGTGGAGGGCTTTTTTTTGGGGGGGGGGGGGGGAGACACCAACACAGTTTGACTGTTTCCTTAGTACATCTTCCATGTTTAGATGCTGTTTGACTGACATTATTGGAATAGTTGAGAAATGCCTTATTTGCTCTTCTAAACTAGTGGAGAAACTTGTTTTCTGTTCAGCTAGTGCGTCCCCCAAGCTCTGGAAATTATGGACACATCTTTTCTTATTGTCCTTTTCCCATAACCTCCACGGACGAATAGAGTAGTGTGGTCCAGCTATTCCTCTTGGGATTCTCAGGTACCCCAGAGAATTGTTGTGAGAGATGTTAAATAGCACAAAGAGTGCTTAAGTAACTGCAGTAGCTCACCAAAGAGGATAAAAGGCTGACGCTTACCTCTGGACATTCCCCTTTCCCACCCAAATTTCTAGGATAAGAGGCTATAATGTCAAATGAGCTTATGAATATTTTACCCTTAATCTTCATGAAGCAAGGAGTTAATCGCTGCGATATATACAATACTTGAATATAAGTGGAAACCAGCTTTGGGGATCTGGGAGACAGATCTGGGTGCAGAGATATCTCAGCAAAAAATGGAAAGCCCTTTGGAACAAGAAGCTATTTAAGACTGCAAAGATATATGAGAATGTCTAAAAATGCATAATATTATTGGTACCTTGCACCCCAGAAGCGTCAATCCAAATGTTGGAGGAAAGATTGTTCAGGATTAGGTACATGTATCCATACGTGATGGGGGTTGTAAGAAAATTAAAAGAGTTTGAAGTATTCTTGGAATGTGGTGAAGTAGTTGACAAGTTGGCAAATGACCTTCGTGGGCATTCTTAACAACTTTTAATCTAAAGAATGAGATGGTACCATTTAAAGATATGCTGCCTTTTTATTTGTGGCTGCAAGACAGGCAATGGCAAAATATTGGAAAAGTAAAAATGGAAGTTCAGCGCAAGAATAGTATTGTTACGTTTGGCAAAATGCTTTGGCAGAGAAACCGACTAAACAGATCTGAGCTTCAAGGTTGCCTGAATCTGAGGGTGACTTTGCAGTTCAGTGGTATAGTTTTATTCCATGAGCTAATAGACAAGGTGGTCTTTGGAGTCCACCATCCACACTTGGGACTCTTATGGACTGGTCCAGTGTGATAGATAAAAGATACTCCTTTTATACTCAGGAAACTCAGATTGCTTTCCGCCTACATTTATATTGCAAAAACAACATCTTAAATTTTTAAAATATAAACCAATGGTTTTTTTAAAAAGAAAAAATACCTATGCGTGGGAAAGGTGTTAGTACAATGCAGTTTCCTTTCGAGGAAAATGATGGGTTTGGAGGCACTGATGAAGTTGAGTTGCCAGCGGACTTCCACATCAATTAAGACTTAACAGACTGATTAAGACTAACCAGCCAAATCTCTAAAAGGAGGTAGCAAAGAGGTGTCTTAAGCTCTACTGCTTCAATTGCACTGGGGGCACAACTTTCAGTGGCTCTGGGAAGAATGCAGGAATGGAATTGCTCTCATGTTCCCGGTCAGCCATTCCTCTGATATCCACTACAGTACAGGCAATGGTTTGCCACCTGAAACAATGATACTTCATTAGATAGGATCATTGCCCTGACTGGAGATAGTTGCTGTTCCTGGAAATGTTCCATTTCCCTTCTTGGAAGCCTGGTGGATCAGGGTTTGGATTTGGGCAGGAGGGGATCTGCTTTGGGCGGGATGCTTCTGGGTTGATCATCCCAAGAGAACTCAGCTTCTTCTCTCAGTATCAGTGGTGCAAATTTGCTTATAGGTTGTGCTTTGAATTTGGTTTTGTGTAGAACTTTGAAATGTTTGTCAGGGAGCAACGTGGGGTCAGCAGGTAGGTCATGACATCATAACATACCTGCCCTGTGAAGACCTGAACCTTTTGCCAATGCTACCTGATTATTACCAAGCATAATGTCCATAACCATGAGGACTAGAAACTTTACCTGAAAAGTACAGCCTGGTAATTCAGGTTCTACTCAGGATAACTAGGTTCCATGTGTACTACATAGGGCAGAGGGTGCTGACAAGAGACAGACCCAGGCAACATTGTGAAACCTACTTTCAAACTCTGCTCCCCCTTGGCTTGTTTTTTTTTTTTTTTTTTGGTGGGGGTGTCCTGTTGTTGTTTCTTCAGTATCTATACTTCGCTTCATCTTAGGATCACAGGGCAGTTTACAACGTAAAAGCACAAAAATACAGTGGTACCTCGGGTTAAGTACTTAATTCGTTCTGGAGGTACGTACTTAACCTGAAACTGTTCTTATCCTGAAGCACCACTTGAGCTAATGGGGCCTCCTGCTGCTGCCTCGCCGCCGGAGCACGATTTCTGTTCTCATCCTGAAGCAAAGTTCTTAACCTGAAACACTATTTCTGGCTTAGTGGAGTCTGTAACCTGAAGCATACGTAACCTGAAGCGTATGTAACCTGAGGTACCACTGTACATACCATAGTAACAAACAAAAACAGTTACCCCCCACGCAGTTTAAAAGACCAGAGATGGGTTAATTATCCAAAGGTCTGGGAGAAGAGGAATGTTTTTGCCTCACACCTAAATGTGTGTGTCGAAGATGCCAGGTGAGCCTCCCTAAGAAGGGCATTCCACAAATGGAGCTACTGCAGAAAAGGCCCCGCTCTCATGTTGCCACCCTCCAGACTTCTTGCAGAGGAGGCACACGAAGAAGGGCCTCAGATAATGAGCTCATGGTCTGGGTAGGGTAATGTGGTCCTCAGCTTCTTAAGGCTTTATAGGTCAAGACCAGCACTTTTGAATTGGGCCCAGAAACTAATTGGTAGCCAGTGCAGTTGGTTCAGGATCGGTGTTATATGCTCACACCGTCTTGCCCTGGCTGCTGAATTTTGTACCAGCTGAACCATCTTGAGAGGCAGCCCCACATATTACACATTGCAGTAATCTATCCTAGAGGCTACCAGAGCATAGGCAACAGAAGTTAGGCTATACCTGTTCAGATTGGGGTGCAGCTGGTGGAAGGTTCTCTGTGCTACTGAGGCCACCTGAGCCTCAAGCAACAGCAATGGATCCAGAAGTTCCCCCAAGCTGCATACCTGCTCCTTCAGAGGGTGTGTAACCCCATCAAGAGCAGGTGACCTCCCATCCATTTGGTCTAGGGAACCGCCCATCAACAGTGCTTCAGTCTTCTCTAGGTTGAGCTTCAGTTTGCAGGCTCTGGTCCATTTAATTACTGAGTCAAGACTGCCACACCTGCAGATGGGAAGGAATAGAGCTTTGTGCCATCTGCATAAGTGAGGAGTGGTTTTGCCAGTGCCTCCTTCAAGCAAGCAGGGACTACCCCTTCTTGCATGAATTACCTCTGTGCCTCCCTGCTAGTCAGCTGTCCCTCCCTGCTAGTCTTCATCAGCCAAGAGAGGCAGGGGTCCAAAGCACAGGTGGGCGCCCTGATGGATCCAAGCACCTTGCCTGCGTCCTTAGCCTTACTAACTGAAACTCATCCAACATAATAGGACTAGACAGTGCTCTGGGTAACTCTTGAGATTCATCTGCTGTAACAGTGGAGTCAGGGTCCCAGCGGGTGCAAGCGATTTTATTCTCAAAATGATTTGCAGGCAAGTCACAGTGAGCTACCATCAGTTTTGTCACCACCTTTGGGCCAGACGGTGAAAGGTTCTTAGGCACTACCTAAATTATTATGTATTGAAGTGCCACCTTTTTTCTCAGAGCTTTACAGAGTAACAGGCAGGCAGTGGAAATGGAGCTATTGCATTGAATCTGGTAGTTGCTAGATTGCTTCTTAAAAGCTAAATTCAACAAAGTTTCTAGGTGGAGATATTTATCTGTCCGTATCTGGATTGGATTTGAAATTGCTTTTATATATGCAGATGTATTGCATATGGTGTTACTGTATTGTGAAATCACTTTGAGACGTTTCATGGGAACGCTATACGTATGTTAAATAAATAATAAGAGTTCGCTTCATACTGTTTATTTCTTCAAATCTCTAAACGTTGGTTGGGGAGGGAGCATAGGAAGAGCTGGTGAGTCTGCTTGCTGAGGGGAGCAATAGGCTGTGCACCCTTTCAGCTTCTCTAGACCAGAGCAGTAACATTCTGGCCCTGCAGAAGGTGATGGATTTGGAGGGGAAAGGGATACAGGTAAGTGCCAGGCACTCGCCCTAGAAGGTCTAAGTCTGCGACTGCTGTGATTCCAGGTGCCGGTGACCTTTGAGGACAACTCCGTCTACTTCTCGGAGCAGGAATGGGGGAACCTGGATGAATGGCAGAAGGACCTCTACAAAAACATGATGAAGAGCAACTACGAGTCGTTGGTCTCGCTGGGTAAAGAACTGGTTATTCCTCTTTTTATTAGCTGCTGATGCAAGTCATGAGGCTGGCTCAAGTGGTTTCTTAAAATATCTACCTCATCTGTTATCTAAATGTTTGCCATCTACTCCCTCATGGGGTGCAAATAATAAAATTATTATTAATCCCTGTTGCTGAAAACTGCAGAAGGGGAAAGTGCTCTTGTATTCAGGTCCTGCTTGCGGGTTTCCAACAGGCATGTGATTGGCCAGTGTAAGAACAGGATGTTGGACTAGATGGGCCGTTGGCCTGATGCAGCAGGTTCTTCTTAGGTTCATCTTATGTTCCCAGTATCTCCAGGGTGCCACAGAGCATCTTTTGAAAGGTAGCCTGGCTTAAGCATGGACATTCTACTGGGGCTCTGATCCACGTTGCTTAGGCTTTCTGCTGAACAGTTGGGTGGTGTAAACACACAGTTGCTGTTAACCACGTTTGGGGATTACTGCTTGATTTTCTGCAAGTGATAAGCTGTGTGACGGTGTGGAGACTGTGCTGGAATGCTCTGCAGTGTCCAGGACCTGGGAAACAGCCAGTACAAAGAAGGGGTGACTGTGGGGAAGTAGCTGAACTCCACGACCTCCATGACTTCTGCCTGTTCAGGGATACGTCCCCAGTCTCTCCTCACCTCCCCACTTTGCCCTTCCTTTGTGCACTGCACCTCTGCACCTGCTCTTGTAACTTCTATGGTGCACCTGTCATCTAGTGTGTTCCCTGCGGTGAATTTTCATTGGGTACGGTAGTGCTGCCAGCATCTCCCTTAATCCTGTTCAGTACAGCAAGTGGGCTGAAGGAAGCGCTGTGCTTTCTCTTTTTCCAATAGACTATGCAATTGCAAAACCTGACCTTCTGTCCCGGATTGAGCAAGGCGAACGCCCCTGTGTGGAGGAAGAGGAGGTCCCTAAGGAGAAAGAGATTTCTTCAGAGCCCAGCCCAGGTAAGCAGCTGGAATCCCAGAAGGGGTTGGGTGGATGTATAGGATGTACGAGGCTGTCTTAACTGACCCTTCCATCTCCAGTGAGAGCCAGTGTGGTGTAGTGGTTAAGAGCGGTAGATTCATAATCTGGTGAACTGGGTTCGCTTTCCCGCTCCTCCACATGCAGCTGCTGAGTGACCTTGGGCTAGTCACACTTCTCTGAAGTCTCTCAGCCCCACTCACCTGACAGAGTGTTTGTTGGGGGGGAGGAAGGGAAAGGAGAATGTTAGCCGCTTTGAGACTCCTTCAGGTAGTGATAAAGCGGGATATCAAATCCAAAATCATCTTCTTCTTCCAACTGGGCTTCTCCCCTCCCACCCACTAACTTCAAAATGTGTAGGAGATTTTCCTCTCTCTTCAAGAGGGTCTGCCAGGACTCCCATGTCTCAGGTTCACCTTGGTGGTGTGGTCCGCAAGACCTGTGGCCCAGGACAGCGAAGTCTTGTGCATCTGGCGTTCTTCTGCAGAGCAGAATGAAAGGCCGTCTTTGTGCTCCTTTGGGGTTTGCGATCGAGTTAAATTGAAACAGGCTTAGCAAGTAGTTGCAGCCTGGTGCGAAGCGGCTGACCGGACAAACACCCTCTCGTTCGTGTCTCCCGAAACAGAAGCCTTGGTTTTTAGGCCTGGCCTGGCCTGCCAGATGGAAGGGAGAGAAAATGCGCATGTCATTGGAGACCAGGAGAAAGCAGAAGGAAGGGGAGCTCCGAGCGACCACAGTGCTGGTGAGTGGAACCTGTAGGCCAGGCCCTTTTTGTCCAGAGTATCTCAGGGTTTCAGAAAATACAAAATCCGCTCGGAAAATAATCTTGACTGGATTCTCCTCACAGTTTTTGCAATGGAAAGAAATGTTGAAAAGTAAAACCTAGAGGGACGTAGCTCTTGCAGCAGGGTCTGAGAAAATGTTATCTCTGCACCCACACCCCCCCAAACATGAATGCTAAATATATTCAGCTGGAATTTAAAATATGGTTTGAATAGTTGGTCTGAAACATCGTGGGGAGGAACTACTAAACCTGGCGGCCATGCCCTGCCTCCACAGTCCCCATACCAGCTGCTGTCGACTGCACGAGGGCAGAGGGCTCTTGTGCTTGGCTCCTGCTTGCTGGCTTCCCATGGTGGGTGTCTGGCAGGCCGTTGTGAGAACAGGATTCTGGGCTAGATGGGAAGTTGGCCCTTACAACCCAGCAGGCCTCTTCTTAGGTTCATTACTACGTTGACTTTCAATGTGGTTCTGCAGAATAAAGAGGCAACAGAGTTTTCCAGCTGAATGAAAAGCCCTAGGTGCTCATTTTGGATAGTTTTTCAACATATCTTTTTGGGGGTGGGGTGGGGGTTGTATTCCTTTTAAAACTATAGCTTATTTTATGCTGACTGGGAGTGGCCGCTGAGACCATATAACACCAGTCCTGAGAGACCTGCATTGGCTCTCAGTACGTTTCTGAGTACAATTCAAAGTGTTGGTGCTGACCTTTAAGGCCTTAAATGGCCTCCGTCCTGTGTACCTGAAGGAGCGTCTCCACCCCCATCGTTCTGCCCGGACATTGAGGTCCAGCGCCGAGGGCCTTCTGGCAATTCCCTCACTGTGATAAGTGAGGTTACGGGGAACCAGGCAGAGGGCCTTCTTGGTAGTGGCACCCGCTCTGTGGAATGCCCTCCCATCAGATGTCAAGGAAATAAACAACTATCTGACTTTTAAAAGACATCTGAAGGCAGCCCTGTTTAGGGAAGTTTTTAATATTTGATGTTTTTTTCTGTTTTTAATCTGTTGGGAGCTGCCCAGTGTGGCTGGGTAAACCCAGCAGCATGGGTGGGGTATAAATAATAAATAATAACAATAATAATAATAACAACAACAACAATTATTATTATTATTATTATTATTATTATTATTATTATTATTATACCACACCTGCAAATTGCCTTGTAGCAGGTGATTCATAAATTAGTAACAATAAAAATTAATAACAATAAAAAACAGAGGGGTAAAAATGCCTTCCTGTGGTCTGCCAAGGGCCCTGTTTGTGCCACCACACAGTTGGAGGGCAGTGCCAACCCCCTGGCAAGATCTGTGCACCCTGTATCCTGCCAAGGTGCTTTCTGAAGTCCTGCAGAGACTCAGCCAGGTGATGCCCATGTTGCTGCCCTGAAGCGGGTTGGGGGAGGGGAGAGAGAATAAATTGCCCCAAGTTGAGCTTCCTCCTAACTGCTCTTTTTGTTGGCACAGACTATGGGGCTGCCGGATCCTCCTTTGGCTCTCCAGGGAAGCGGGAGCAAGAGGTGAACCTCGAGGGCCCAGAGGGCACGGAGGAAGGCGAGCTGCACATCAAGCCTCGCGCTGGTGAGTGTTGCACCTGGCGCACCTGGGTGCAGGAGGGGCGGTGACGTTGCAGAGGCGCTTTGCGTTTGGAGCAGATCAGGCTGCCAGCCCTTCCAGCTGCTACACTTGAGCCTGAGCAACGTGTCCGAGCAGAACGTTGTTCTCCCCAGCCCAGTTAATGCCGTGGCTGTGGGCCCTGTGTCAAAATGGCCACAGTTGAGCCAATCCGCATTTGCAGTGCGTGGTGTCGGAGTCAGAACCTGGAGCAAGCCAAGCGCCTCTGATGCTCCCTTCTTGTATCTTGAGGGGGCTGTGTTTTATGGGGTGTTCAGGTACCTTTGGCCCACAGTGGGGGAAAGGGGCCTTCTGCTTTGAGGCTCTGTTTGTGATGATGTTTTATGGCGTAAAAGGGGCCTCTTTGTGTAAAGCAGGATAAAAATGTCACTGAGCTACACCTACTGCTTTGTGTTATTCTCCCCACGGTATGAAGTTTGCAACCTCTATGTGAGGAGCTGCCTTCCTGGTTGGGCAGCTTCCCGTGGCCCTGTGGCCTCACAGAAAGCGTTTGTTCTTGCTGCTGCTTCACGGCCCACCTCCCAGGCAAGGGGGGCTTCCTAGACCCTGAGTCAAATTACTCTCGACCTTAAACATAAGACTGTAGATGGGGTAACCTAGGTTTTCTGCTGCTCTGGAGGAGAGGACGCAAACCAGGGGATTCAAAGGAGATTCCAACCAAACATTAGGAAGGACTTTCTGATATTAAGAGCTGCTCGGCAGTGAAACAGACATCCTTGGAAAGTGGTGGACTTTGCTTATTTGGAGGTTTTTAGACAGCATTTGTGTGGCCGTCTGCCAGGGATTCCTTCGCTGTGATTCCTGTGTTGCAAAGGGTTGGGATAGATGATCCTTGGCATCCCTTCCCACTGCTGTGATTCCACGATGTAAGACACATCCTAAGGGCCAGGGAAGAGAGTAGTACAGGAAAACTCTATACGTTTCTCTGCTTCTTCAGCCCATTGGTTGTACCTCTGAGCCACGTCCCACCAGTACAAAGCCTTCCTCCTTCTGTTTCCCCCCACCCAGCAAGCTCCCTTTCTGTGAATTCTGTTGTAATGTTCAGGGTGAACTTGTGTCTTCTGTATTGCTGGCTAAAATATTCTGAGTGCTTCCTCCCCTCCTTCTCTTTTATGCAACGAATCACACTTGCAATATCCACAGTGATATTTAGGCAACACCCCTCCTAGCTGGGATATTGGCCCTCTCCACATCACCTGTGTGGCCTCCCACCCTCCACCACTTCTTGTATGGTGTGCAAGCAAAATGGTCTGCTCCTGTTAAAGTATAACCCCTGCCTCGTGGTATTCTGGGCCCTCATGGTAGCTTACATCCATGACAGAACGATAAAAGTACAAAGAACCAGAATGCGCCGGTACCATTAAAAGAAAAATACAAAGCAGCAACATCTCAGAAAGGTTTGGATGGTCTCATCTTGGCCACCTGTGTGCTGCCTTCAGTCTACTGATCCAGCAGCCTTGAGGAGGGCAAGTGCGCTTGTCCTGTTTGACTAGCAAAGGACGAAGGAGAGCCCAGACCTGCTTTCCGGAGCCGTTTTTTGTAGTGGAGGCAATCCAAGCACGCGCGTTGCCAGCCCTGAGTCATTCTGGCGCTGGCCTTGAGTGCCCCCCTGCCCCGCTCACCTGAGAATGGCAAGGAGACTTGGAGGGGCACTGAGGCTCTGAACGTGGAGAGGGGGAGAGGCTGGTTTAGAGCCCACCTGGACAAAGAAATGGGCTGCTGGAAGGATGAGCAGAGCTGGCTGGCTGGCGAGGCTGAGAGGAGACGCTGAAAGAGGGAGAGAAAGAGAGAGAATGAGCACGAGCCCTTCATGTAAGAACACAGCTACTGCCTGTCCCCCTTTCTGACTTGTCTCCTGCTCTCACCTGGCGGCCGTTTGCTGCTAGGCGGGGGCGAGCGCTGATCACGTTTCCATGCTTTCCTTTGCTCTTTCGAACTGTCAGTCGCTTGTATAAATGTACCCCGAATGTGGCTTTCTTCTAGGGTATATGCGGGGGGGAGAGAAGGCAAGTGCTTTCTTGTCCTTTGTCTTAAGAATATAGTAATTTCAGGGGGGTGGGCACCTGCAGTGCATAAACTGAGCAAGGGTCAGAAAGATCCCTTTGAGTGCACACTAGAGAAGCACATTTTATAAGCTCAAGCCCTGTAGTCTGTAGTCTGCTAGACAAAGGAGTCCAGGGACTTGGAGCTGAAAGTGTGGACAGGTGAGAGCAGGCCTTCTGTGGCTCTCCAGAGCAGAGAGGACTTCCCAGGCAGGGTTGACGTGAGCAATGGAGAACAGCTGATGAACATTGCAGGGGGTAAGACTAGATAACTCTTTGGGTCTCTTCCAACTCTGCAATTCTATGATTCTAACGTTTTTCGGGAGAATGGAGAGCAAGGCATAATGGGGCTTGTCAGCTTACAGACCCGGTTTCTTAGTTTAAAGTAAGTGCCAATAAGACTTTTAATAATGTGTGCAAATGCCCAGTCAGGCTGCACCAACCAGAGAGTTGCCTTGCTGCTCTTTGTACACATTGCCTGATGGAAAGGGGACTCTGTCCTCGTGACGTGGTGCGGCAGAGAGGCTACGCTGGCCGCGGCCGCCTTGTGCAGTGGTCAGGCAGGAGTGCGCTGACGACTGAGCAAAGCGGGTTCCTGCAGAGCCACTCTGGGTCCTGCCCCCGTCCTCCTGCAGAACCAGAAGGGTGACGTGATTCTTTAAGCACCCTCCCTCTGAACAGGCAGGAGAAGGTAGCTGGGCAGAATTTTGTAGGTTTCTGGCTCACTTTTTAAGAAACGGATGTTTCGCGCGTTTGCTGCTTTGGAGAAGAAGCATTGCACCAACGCTGTTTTCTTTCAACCCACCAGATGACGGGCTGGCCTTCAAAGCAGAGGTCCTGCAGGCCCAGAAAGCGCTGTGCGAGAGCCTGGGGCTGCAGTGCACCGAAGACGCCGTCCTCCACGGCCCCCACCCAGGGGCTGCCTCCCTTGGGAGCCGCTACAGCGCCCTGATGCACCAGCGGAGGCACCCGGAGAGCCAGGCGGACGAAGCCCTTCCCGGAGAGGGCAGCTTTGGCGGCGGCGGCGGGGGCCACAGCCCCAAGGCGGGCTTCCAGCGCGAGAGGCCGGGGGAGAAACTGTTTGTGTGCCCCGAGTGCGGGAAAAGCTTCCGGCTGCACAAGAGCTTGCTGATCCACCAGCAGAGCCACGCGGCGGGCGGAGGCTACCGGCCGCAGTGCGAGAAGAGCTTTACCTACAAACAGCAGTTCACCCTCCACCAGCGCATCCACACCGGGGGCGGCGCCTACACGTCGGTGGCCTGCGAGGAGACCTTCAAGCAGAGCCACAACCTGAAAGCCCTGCCCAGGGTGCCGGCCGGGGAGAAGCCGTACGGCAGCGCCAAGTGCGTGAAGACCTTCAACCTCAAGTCGTCCTACCGGCAGCACCCGAAGGGGCACGGGAGGGAGAGGCCCTACAAGTGCAGCCGCTGCCCCGAGAGCTTCTCGCAGAAGAAGAGCCTGGTGACCCACCAGCGGCTGCACTCGGGGAGGGGCAGCGGCAACTCCCTGGCCTGCCTGTACTGCGGCAAGAACTTCAGCCACCCGTCGGATCTGGTGCGGCACCAGCGCATCCACACCGGGGAGAGGCCCTACCGGTGCGGCGAGTGCGAGAAGAGCTTCACCCAGAAGCAACATTTGCTGCAGCACCAGAAGATCCACCTGCGGGAGCAGAACCGGCTGATGGGGACGGCCGTCCGGGAGGCCCTGCTGGACGCCATCTTCATCTAGCGGCCCCCTCCCACCGGCGCCGGGGCTCCGGCTCTGCAGGGAGGGGCGGAAGAAGGGCAGGGAGGGAGGGGGTGGAGAAACAGACTGTTACCTCAGAAATTGGGCCCCCAAGGCTGCGAGGGGGCTTCTCTGCGATCTCCCTCCTAGCCTGGAGTTTAGGATCCTGTAGACTCTCGGGTACTCGATAGGACCTTTTTATTTTAAGGGTGACTAGAGATTGTTCAGAGTTGCTGAAGAAGAAACAGTGGCGTTGGTAGTAACAAAAAAATGCTTCTGGGATTGTCTTTTCTGTCTCGTTCGGAGTGTACCATACTGTAGCTGCCCCTTCCCACTATCTCCTCCCCACCGCCCCCCCCGGTTGCCAGAGGGACATTTTCACTTCAGAATAACTCAAGACGGACGACTGTTGGCCCAGAGACGGCGCACCCATTCACCTTTTCTGTAAACACCGATTTCTCAGAACTGAACACTTTTATATACTTTCCCCCTGGATTTTTCTTTTTTCTTTCTTTCTTTTGGTCTGTGGAAACTTAAAAAATAAACTAGAAATGTGGAAAAAGAAATTAGCTCAGCGTTCTGGTTAGTGAATGTTTTTTTCCCCTGGGGAACACGGAAACTTCTGGGCGGCATGTGTGTTTCGTGACCTTGTGGGGTGACAGCAGCAATGAGTGAGGGCGTCTTCCGTGGCCCTGCTATCTGTACTGTGAGACCCTCACTTCTCCTGCCACCATCCACCCATGTTGGGGGCCCCGTACCATCTCGAACTCTGGGAGAGGGAAGCCCCCACCCCAGAGCAGGCCCCCCTTACACTTGTTCACACCTGTGGGATCAGAGCCAGGGAGGGCACACTTGCTGGCCCCTAAGGCACTGGGAATTGCACCTAATGATTTCAGCTTTTAAAGTCTTTATTTTGCAAACTTTCTCGAAAACCTTTAAAGCAGTTTCCAAGCAGAAAGTTGTCTTCCAAGGCATGTACCTGTGTTAAGTCTTG
>JAXCMG010000110.1:976467-1006344 GCA_034642415.1 Podarcis siculus
GTGCAGAAGGGCTAGGCAGCTGCATTTCAGGGTGCCTTGGGGTGCAGCAAAGCACTTTGGGGGTTCCTTGAGGACGCCTTAGGTCGGATAAAGCAGAAGAGAGGCAGGAAAGATTCCTGCTAATTATTTTGGGGGTGCAGCGAACGTGCTGAGAGCTCTGCTGCTTTCGAAAGATGCTTCTTGGGGTGCAGCAGGAGCCCTGCCCTTCTATGGCTTGAAAGGGGGGGGGGAGAAAATACACCTTTTCTTTGGGGTACGGGACTTAAGGGAGGGTGGCATCTAAGCTTTTGGCTTTCTTCCCTCTTGGCAGCTTGCCAACGTTCCCCCAAAGCCCCCTTTCCTAGGGTGAAGGGCATCCCCAGCGCACATCTCTCTCCAGCTTTGGTGCTTTGGTTCTGATAAGGGGCATCAAAACCTGGCAAGTGACACTCACCCAGGACCCTGTCCCCAGCGGTGAAATTCTGCACCTTCCGGTAAGCGGCCTCTGAAAGGCATTCCTTTTCCTGCTCTCCAATAATGTTGGAGGCTTGATTCTCGTCCAGCGCTTGAATCACGCAGGGTTGGTCTGGATGACCTTTGGTGGACCCTTCCGACTCTACAATTTCCTGATTCCATTTCCTCCACCCTTGCAGATCAAGCCATGGAGTTCGAGGTTTCAGAATCCGGCCGCCAGCTGCCGTCGTGCCCTGCGGCGCCCTGCAAGGCCACGTTTAACGGGGAGAGGAAGGTGCCCGTCCCGGAGGCGTCTTCATGGTCTGCCGTGGAAGACACAGACACGGCGCTTCCTTCTCACGGCGCCCGGCTTCAGGGCCTGGAGAGGAGGATGGTGGCTGCGGAGGAGAAGTGGGTTGTCTGCGAGAGGGTGGTGGCGGAGATGGGGCAGGAGCTGGAGAGCAAGCTGTCCGCGCTCGGGACCCTGATCCGGGAGAACAGCCTACTCCAGAGGAGGCTGGACAACTTGGAGAACCTGCTGAAGAACCGCAACTTCTGGATCCTGAGGCTTCCTCCGGGCGTAAAAGGAGAAATCCCTCAGGTAACCTTGCCCTGGCCAGCTTAATTTGCACTACAAATTATATGTAAATTATACAAACTATGTGTGTTGAACGCTCCTTCCTTGGAGGTTTTTATTGAAATAATTTATTGTCCCTTGTACAACTTGTATACAGTGAGATTACACAAGCACCCGCCACTCAGCTCTCTTCGTCTTAATTCCCCTCCTTTACCCACCAAACCCAAAAGTCAGTTGCCCTGTTATTATCTTTTCATTTAGCAGCCTAACAGCCCAGGATAGAAGCTGTTCTTTACCCTGTTGGTGCGACTAATCCTGCTTCTATATCTTCTGCCCGAGGGCAGGAGATCAAGAAAGTGCCAGCCAGGGTGTGAACCATCCCTGAGAATTTTCCTCACTTTCCTGAGGCAACGTTCTTCCACTACTTCATCCAGCGGATTCACGGGACAGCCCATAGTATTCACCACCCTCTGTAGGCACTTCCTACCCGACGATGTCAAACCAGCGTCCCACGCCGTGATGCAGTAGGAAAGGACTTTCTATTGTTGACCGGTAGAAGGAGATCATCAGATGTTGATTGACATCATTCTTCCGCAATACTGTTGGGAGTCTCTGTTGGGCTTTCTTAACCACCTGGGTTGTATTGATTTTCCCAGTAAGGTCTTCACTGAGATAAACTCCTAGGAATTTAAAGGAAGAGACTCTCTCCACACAGCCCTCCCCGATGTACAGCGGGGCTAGTTCTCCTCTCTTCCTCCGAAAGTCCAACACCATCTCCTTTGTCTTGCTGATATTAAGGTGCAAGTTGTATACAGGGACTCTTTCGCTGCGATTCTTCTACATTACTTTTGCATCCCGCCATTCCTCCACGGAGTTCAAGGCGGCTTACGTGACAGTCCCCATCTTTTCCTCACAACAGCCCTGTGAGGTAGGTTGGGCCTAGAGATTCCAAAATAAACGTCAAGAAGAACTTTCTGATGGGAAGAGCAATGGACTCCATCAGGAGGTTTAATTTTATTTATTTTTGGACAAAGTAATAATCATAAATAAATAAGAATAAACATGTGCACCTCACCACTGAGACGATTCCATTGTAATTATCCAACCTCCCAAAATTTCAGCACCTCTTGTGATGGTTTGACACCTTTCCGTTTTAACGGTACAAATTCTACAAACACCCTCCATATCTCCTCAAAATCATTTCTCGCGCATAGTCCCCATCTTACCTTAAAGGCACATGTTAATTTATCATTAATAGCTATATCCCACACTTCTTTATGCCATTTCCCCATTTTATATTCTGCTTGCCCCTTCCACTTCCTAGCTATCATAACTCGTGCAGCTGTTAATAAATTTGTGAATAATAATAATAATAATTTATTATTTATACCCCGCCCATCTGGCTGGGTTTCCCCAGCCACTCTGGACGGCTTCCAACTGAATATTAAAAACAATACAGCGTCAGACATTAAAAGCTTCCCTAAACAGGGCTGCCTTCAGTTGTCTTTTAAAAGTAAAATAGTTGTTTATTGCCTTGACATCTGGTGGGAGGGCGTTCCACAGGGCAGGCACCACCACCGAGAAGGCCCTCTGCCTGGTTCCCTGTAACCTCAATTCTCGCAATGAGGGAACCGCCAGAAGACCCTCGGAGCTGGACCTCAGTGTCCAGGCTGAACGATGGGGGTGAAGACGCTCCTTCAGGTACACAGGACTGAGGCCGTTGAGGGCTTTAAATGACAGCACCAACACTTTGCATTGTGCTCGGAAACGTACTGGGAGCCAATGCAGATCTCTCAGGACTGGTGTTATGTGGTCTAAGCAGCCACTCCCAGTCACCAGTCTAGCTGCCGCATTCTGGATTAATTGCAGTTTCTGAGTCATCTTCAAAGCTGCTGGTTTTTCTCCTTGAATGAAGAGATCAAAAGTGGGCGGAGGGGGAAAGATCTCTGGACGTGACGGACGGAGACGGGCGCTCTGACGTTTGGGACGCTTTCCACCCCAGGTGCCGGTGACCTTCGGCGACATCTCTGTCCATTTTGACGCTCAGGAGTGGGCCAACCTGGACGAGGGGCAGAAGGAGCTGTACAAAGGGGTCATGCGGAGCAACTACGAGATGCTGGTGTCGCTGGGTAAGAGCTTCAACACCCAGGGATCTGTCATGGACGGTGCCTCTCTTTCCCTCTTAAATTTCCCAAATGATTAACGGCGTCTTTGTGCTGTTCTGTTGCGTGCGTTTGCGTTATCGCTGCCTGTTGCTTGTAAGCTGCTTTGAAGGCCGTTCTGTTTTCCAATTGTTATTTATCAAATTTGTGTACCGTCCTTCGTCCGAAGGTCTCGGCTCACGCCGTGAAAACGCAGAACAGAACTGCAAAGCAGACAGTAAGAACAAGAACAAAGCAAACCAACATTTAAAAGGAAGTAGTGTTTGAATTAAAAGTGGCGTAGGAATAAAATAAATCAAATCAAATCTGTGCCACAACTTTCAAACTTTTTGACTGAGCACAGCTTGTTGTGTCATCCAAAACCAACATATGGTGGTTTAGAAGATCCCAGAACATCCCTTCTGTCATTGTGTGTATATTTTATTCAGATTTGTTCATGAGGTCCATAACTTTTAGTATATGCTGAAAGGGCTAAGTTCCTCCAGTGTGCAGGAGTTGTGATCTTTTCAGCAATAAATGATGTTTTGCTTTGTGGAAAAAATATATCTGTGCCACACCTGCTTTTGGGCAGACTGCATCTATATTCCAATTAATGTTCATTCTCTCCCGCCCCCAATCCTCTTCCTTGTGCCCCCCGGCATTTCTGCCTATTGTGCAAGCCCCACCACCCTGTTCTGAATGAGACTGACCGCCTCTCCTTTTCCCGTGGCCAGACTATGCCATTTCCAAGCCCAGGATCCTGTCCCAGATTGAGCGAGGGGAGGAACCCCGTGTGGAAGACCCAGGAGAGTCTGAGGCGGAAGAGTTGCCTGTGGATGCAGGTAGGTGGGTGGGGTGATGAGGGATCAAGCCCCTTCTCCCTTAAATGGCCCTCTCCACTTTCCTGGCGGCAATGTTACTGTTTGAGGATGAAAACACATGAGCAAGATGTTGGGCCAGGCAGAAGCTACGGTCAGGCAAAGAACCACAGACACCGAGAGACAACAGGACTGCTCAAGGTGCCCCAACTACAAAATTGGAGAAATCGAGAGATATATAGCTGCACTGGCAGCATATCTCTTCTTTCTCGTATCCAAAAATGCAAGAAGGGCTTTTTCACTCACCAGAAGCTCAGCTCTGCCCTTGCCGGACCTGGAAGGAGCCTTTTAAAAAGTCCCACATGCTCAGAGACTTTGCGCCTGTTCATTGGGGGAGATAGGAAGCCCAGAGCACTTGTTCTTTAGATGTCCCTTTTATGAAGAGGCACATAGTGAGACCATTGATCCCCTGCTGGTGAGGCTCGCTGACCTCCTGGAAAAGCAAAAAATTGAACTTTTCCTGTTAGGCAAAGATCGTAAGACGACCCGGATGATCGCCAGATTCTGTGTACAGATCTGTAGGCACAGACCATCTCCCAACCCAAACTAGTTCGTTAAGAAAATCCCCAAACTCAGTTCCATGGGTGACTCTGGGTCATCTTTCTGCGGTAGCTTATCTTAAAGTTTTAAGTGTCTATACGCTTAGCGCATTTATAAATTTTAAATTTATTGTTGTACATTGTTTTAAATGGTTGTTTTCCTTCTGGGATTGTACCACCAGCTGTGTTTTATAATGGTATATAATTAGTTTTTTAACATATCATTTTCAGCAGTAATTAAGCATACTTTTACATCTTATCAATTTTTTTACTTCCATCAGTCCTGTCTGAAAATTTCCCAATCTAATCTCTTAGTATGCATTTCTTATTTTCCCTATTACATTTCAAACTCATAACCAATATCTCTATCTTTTTCTACTTTTCTACTTCGTATATTTCTCCTTACAAAACTTATTGTAGTCCTACTAGTGTAATTTGTTGATTACAGTTGCTCTTCAAATAATTCATATACTTCTTCCAATCTTCTGTAAATCTCTGGTCCCGCAGGTTTCGAATCCTTCCTGTCATTTAGTCCAATTCTGCATAGTCCAATAATTTCGTCTGCCATTCTTCTTTCGTCGGAATTTCTTCTCGCTTCCATTTCTGGGCTAACAATACTCTTGCCGCTGTTGTTGCATATAAGAACAGTTTGACATCTTGTCTATTAATGTCTTGGCCTATGTTGTTGTTGTTGTTTAGTCGTTTAGTTGTGTCCGACTCTTCGTGACCCCATGGACCAGAGCATGCCAGGCACTCCTGTCTTCCACTGCGTCCCGCAGTTTGGTCAGACTCATGTTTGTAGCTTCAAGAACACTGTCCAACCATCTCATCCTCTGTCGTCCCCTTCTCCTTGTGCCCTCCATCTTTCCCAACATCAGGGTCTTTTCCAGGGAGTCTTCTTATGAGGTGGCCAAAGTATTGGAGCCTCAGCTTCAGGATCTGGCCTTCCAGTGAGCACTCAGGGCTGATTTCCTTAAGAATGGAGAGGTTTGATCTTCTTGCAGTCCATGGGACTGTAGTAATGCTACAGGTGTAGCGGCAATCCCACCGCTGCCACCATGTAGTAACGCTGCAGGCTTCGGCCTCCCACCGTTACCTCAGCGTATTGGGTAATGCTGCCCCCAACCACTGCCCCTCCCTCGCCTGTCTCTGCTCTCCGGCCAGACTAGGCTTCTTGAGCAGGGTGGACGACACACATTACCCTTTTACTGAAACAGGACAAAATTCAACCGGTAGGGCTGCCACCACTCCCTTTGTTCCCGGGGGCCCAGAACCACAACCCAGGGCGAAGGCTGTGACCTGTTACCACTGGCAATCCCCCAATCCACAAGTTACAGTTACTGACTTGCAGACAGAAATTCTACGGTAGAGCGTAACCAAGCGTAAGGCTAGGATTTAGCTATTCCCCTGGAAAGGCACACAAACCAAACAGGTTCCTTCTTTAAAAAAAATTTATTTTAAAAGAATAACAAAAACATGCTAAATTAGCAGGCGTATCTTAAGAGGCTTACAAATGAGAAAATAAAAACGTTGCATAGTATTCTAACTTAGATACTCACAATAGGCAAATACAAATAGGATAGTCAAAGTTCTTTTCAAGAGTCCGCAATTGATGTTGTTGGCAGATCTCCATCTCAAAAGACGAAACGACGGCTGTTAGGTGGAACAATGGAGCCGGGCATCTTTGCGGAATTGCAGTGAGCAAAGGCAGTTGGCAAAGAGCAATTTCTCAAACAATTGCTTGATCTTTTATTCCCAAATTCGCACTTGGCGTCATAACTCTCAAGCCAATCATAAGCCCATATTAAGATTTAAACTTACCAATGACCGGCTTGCTAGTCAATCAATCTACCCCTTGACAGCTGGGTCAATTTAGAATGCAGAACCGAAATCAAAGGGTTTACTCCCTTCCGTGGAAACAAGCCAGATTCCTCTTCTCAGGCAATTCAAGGCCAGATAACATCATTGGAAGGGGGATGTTCACACCCAGAGACCCAGGTGTCAAGCATTTCATAACTTAGGGCTTCCTTGATCCCAATAAACCCTTCACACCAAGGAGCCAGTTAGTCTGGGGGTTAAAGGGACAGAACTTATTTCCCATGGTCCTTGTGGCTTGTTGGTTACCCACAAGGCCTCACTCTCGTTGCTTGACCAAAGAATGATTTCTAAACAGTACCTACTACACTACAGGGACTCTCAAGAGTCTCCTCCAGCACCAGAATTCTTCAGCGATCAGCCTTCTTTATGGTCCAGCTCTCACTTCCATACATCACTACTGGGAAAACCATAGCTTTTACTAACGACCTTTGTTGGCAAGGTGATGTCTCTACTTTTTAAGATGCTGTCTTGGCCTATAATACCAAGTAAAAATGCTTCTGGTTTTTTAAAGAATGTATATTTCAACATCTTTTTCATCTCATTATATATCATTTCCCAGAAGTTCTTTACTTTCTTACACTCCCACCACATGTGACAAAATGCCAGGTCTTGTTTTGGGCTTCGCGTTGGGGCAGCTGGTTGGCCACCGTGATGGCAGGATGTTTGCCTAGATGGGTCCGATCCAGTAAGGAAGACTCATCGTTTTTTTTAATGTACAGTGGTACCTCGGTTTACAAACTTAATCCGTTCCAGAACTCTGTTCTTAAACCAAAACCGTTCTTAAACCAAGGCACGCTTTCCCTAACAAGGCCTCCTGCCACCAGTTCCCTTCCACTGTTCGGCTTCTGTTCTTAGACCGAGGTAAAGTTCGCAAACCGGGACACTACTTCCGGTTTTGCAGAGTTCATAAACCAAATAGTTTGTAAACAGGGCTGTTCTTAAAAACCAAGGTACCACTATACTGCCTTTAAGGAATCTCAGAATTGGGATGTGGCACACGAGGAAAAGGGAACTGTCTGGAGGAGGAAAAAAGCAAGCACAGACACAAGTTCTGAGGCGTTCACAAAGTAAAGGAAGGATTGAACTCTGATTAATAAGAATACACAGAGGCTTGAACCAGCAAGACTCTGGGAAGGGTGCGTATAATAATCTCTCTCCCTCCACCCCCTGGTCCAGGTCGTTTTATTCACAAAAGAACTTTTTACAGAGTGTTCGTAAGAACCAATCAGATTCCTTCTGAGCATTTCAACAAACCCCTCGTGGGAACAAAGTTAAACTACCAAAACTAATTAAGCATGGGGTAAATAAAATAGAACTACAAAGGAGGTGATAAACAAGCAATATACATGATAAGAAGGATGGCCAGGTGGACAGTGATCATTATCACCTTCTGGTGAGATCTGTTTCCTGGCCCTAAGATTAACATCCTAAGATTAACATATCAGAAAAGCTACATCAAAGAAACTGCCCACTGTCTTTGATGACCCAGGACACCTGCCTGTCTAAGTGGGCCCGTGACTTGTGAAGATAGAGAAATGGAACAGGGATGCAGAGGTGTGGATTGATCAAGAATCATATCAAAATAGTTTAAACCCAGTCAACGCAATGCTTTCATTGCTGACACAGATGGCTTACTCTATATTTGTTATAATTCCTCATAGCAATCCCACCTGATCACTACAAAGTTCCAGCCGCTCTGAGTGGCGGTTCTGGCTGTCTTGCCCTCCTGAGCCTGCAGCGAGCGCATGCGCAGGGATGCTCTTGGGCATGGGAGATGTGCTAAGCAAGGAGCAAGAGGTCATGCGTCGCCTCATTTTCCCTGGGCTCATCCAAATTCTTGTTATGCTGCCGTTTCTACGGGGATATACGCTCGGTATTTATCACTCCTGTTACACAAAAATCTCCAAATGGGTCCGAACTTCAATGTCTAAAACTCCTGGTAGAGGACAAGGACCTGGAGATCACGCTAAGGGTGGCCAAATTCTGTGCGACTGTCATAAAACTTCGGGAACAAGCTGTACTTCCAAAATGATTAAGGTTTAAAATGATAATTTTAGGTTATATTTTAGTGATCAAGATTTAATATATATATAATTTTAACTGTTGCTATATCTGAGTTGTCTGTTATACCCAATTGCAATTCAATGTATCCCTGTTGTGTTTTATGGTTTTCCTGATACTGTAAGTGACCCGGACGACTGGTCTGTGACCGTAATAATAAAATTCATTCATTCCCTGGGCTCAGGATCCCCAATTGCTGCAACGGACGCTTCTTCCTGGGACGGGGAAGAGGTCAAGGAGGAGGCGAGGCCCTTTGACGACCCAGAAGAGGGTCAAGAAATGAACCTCGCCATCGACCCTGACTTGGGTGAGTCCTCTCTTTAGAAAGATCTTTTCTCCAAAAGCATTTTATTTTAAAAATCTAATTTGGATTAAAAAAAATCCGGTTTGTTTTTTTAAAAAATCATTGATTTTTATCCACACTGCTTCTTAGCAGCACTTGGGGTCAGAAGTTCCCCAAATGCCATAGCAAAAAAAAAGGGGGGGGCTGAGGTTTGATTCCCAGAAAAATCATTTTGAGTATACAGTAATTTCCTCTTTATTTCCCAAAGAACTCCAGATTGTTCAGGACGAGACGGGGCCGCAGATTAAGGAAGAGCAGGAGGAAATCCACATTAAGGAAGAGCCTGCGTCTCCCACAAGCCCCGGCAGCGGTGAGTGTTGGCACAGAACCAGGAGCCCTTCTTGGGTTTGGGCCCTGGGATGAGCACCAAGAACAGACCACCCACAGCAGCGCCGTTGACCGTTCTCCGGGCTGGTGAGGCTCGTTTGACGACAATGAGAAAACCGAGTCTTGAGCGTCGTCGGCCTGGTCCTGCGGAACTCCCTGCCACTAGAGATTTAGCAGGCGCCTTCTGTGCCCAACGTTTAAACGCCTACCGTACTCCGCCAGTCCTAGGCAGGCAGTTAAGAACACCTCCTTCCACCCTGGTTAATTGGGCTCCGCTTTTAAATGGTCTTATGCAGGGGTCAGCAGACCTTTTCAGCAGGGGGCCGGTCCACTGGCCCTCAGACCTTGGGGGGGGCAGACTATATTTTGGAAAAAAAATGAACGAATTCCTATGCCCCACAAATAACCCAGAGGTGCATTTTAAATAAAAGCACACATTCTACTCATGTAAAAACACGCTGATTCCCGGACCGTCCGCTGGCTGGATTGAGAAGGGGATTGGGCTGGATCCGGCCCCTGGGCCTTAGTTTGCCTACCAATGTCTTTACCCATAGGAACTATTAAAAGAAAACCTTTACAGAAAGTTAAAGCTTAGATCAAGGGTCCGCAAACTTTTTCAGCAGGGGGCCGGTCCCCTGTCCCTCAGACCATGTGGGGGCCGGGCTATATTTTGAAAAAAAAAAAAAAATGAATGAATTCCTATGCCCCACAAATAACCCAGAGGTGCATTTTAAATAAAAGGACACATTCTACTCATGTAAAAATACCAGGCAGGCCCCACAAATAACCCAGAGATGCATTTTAAATAAAAGGACACATTCTACTCACGTAAAAACACGCTGATTCCTGGACTGTCTGCGGACTGGATTTACAGTAGAAGGCAATTGGGCTGGATCCGGCCCCCGGGCCTTAGTTTGCCAACCTATGGTCTTATGCTTTTGTTGCTGTAAGCCGCTTTGAAATATATATTTTTACGATGCAGCAATATACATATTTTAAAGTGATTTGATAAACAAAAAAGCAGCTCTGTGTGCAATGACATTTGTCCACAGCCTCTGCTGTCGTTGGACTTTTTCTGCATGCCTGCCTTTTCCCGTCGGTAAAATGACGGTTGGGTTCTTGGGGGGGGCAGCAGGGGGCATAAAAGATTGTTGAGGAATGATGACCAGTTTCGGTCTCCTCTCTCATCCACAGGGCCTCTTGTTCCTGCCTGGATTAAACAGGAGGAGGAGGAGGAAGAAGAGGAAGAGGAAGAAGAAGAAGAACAGCCCATTGAGGATCAGCAGGTCTTGGTTCCAGCAGGTGAGGGCTGACTTGGGAAGAATCATAAAATCAAAGAATCTGTAGAGTCGGAAGGGGCTCCGAGGGTTATCTAGTCCAACCCCCTGCAAAGAGGAGGAAGGCCTTTTAGTTTTCGGCATAGAATAGAGCTGTTGGGGAGATGTTGTGGCTACCTAGAGATCCATAGCATTTTTCAGGCAGACCCACATCCAGGCCGAACTGCAAGATCTTTACTCAATCTTTCGATGTAGCGGCACCTAAGCTGTGGAACTCCTTGCTTATTGATATCTGCCTTCATTATATACTCTTTTCGGTACCTGCTAAAAACTTTCTTGCTTAGGAAAGCTTTCCCAGATGTTTAGAAAGTGCCTTCTAGTTTTAATCTGTTTTTAGTCTTACAGTGGACGCTCGGGTTGCGAATGTGATCCGTGTGGGAGGCACGTTCGCAACCCGCACCGTCGCACCTGTGCACGCACAGGTCGCGATTTGGCGCTTCTGCACATGTGCAAAGTGTGATTTAGTGCTTTGCGCATGCACAATTGCTGAAACCCGGAAGTAACCTGTTCCGGTACTTCTGGGTTTGGCGCGGTGCACAACCCGAAATCGTGCAACCTGAAGCGTCTGTAATCCAAGGTATGACTGTATTCTTATTTTAACTTTTCAAAAGTAAAAACTTTTTTTATATAATTTTTTTTTTTTGGTTTTTCAAATAATTTTTTTACAGAGAATATATCACACATAAATAATAAAAACCAGATTCCAAGGAATCTCCTGGACTTCCATCCTCCCTTTTGTGGGTGCTATTATTATTATTCATCCTTTCCTCCTGCATCTTTTGTGATAATCCAAAACCTTTACCTCTTCCATTCAAAAGCTGAAACTTCAGAGTGGTCTGCAAAAAGAATAAGTCAGTAAGATTATTAGCAAAAACAAATTAAAACATTCGAGGAAGTTCCTGGCTCAATCCCCAATCGCATCTGTCGGCAAGGTGGGGGGAACCCTGGAGAGCTGCTGTCAGTCAGTGTAGGCAATACAGAGCTACATGGAGCAACACTCTGACTCCTTTGTTAAATCAGCCCTTGATTTGGAACAATGAGGACTAGAATCTTGCTTTATTTTTAGGGGAGCTCAGCAGTAGAGCCTCTGCTTGGCGCGCAGGAGGTCCCAGGTTCGGCCCCCACTGACCTCTCTAGATAGGGCTGGGAATGTCTCCTTGTCTGAAATCCCAGAGAGGTGCTGCCTGCCAGTGTAGACAGTACTGAGCAGGATGGACCCAATGATCTAACAGCTTCCTGTGAGCCTCAGGAGACTTTTCCTTGCCCCTGCCCAGCCCCCTTTTCCTAAAGATGGTTTGCTTTTTGCCCCAGCTGGACGCCGTTCGCCGTGCAGGGCTGCAGAAGAGGAGGAGGAGGAAACCGACGAGAAGTCAGCCGCCCAACCCAGCGCGACGGAGGACCCCGAGCAGAAAGCGGTCGAAGGCAACCTCTTCCAGTGCGAGATGTGTGCGGCGGACGGCTCGCCGCGGACGGCCTCCGCCGACCACCCCTACAGCCGCAAGCGGAAGTTCCAGTGCACGGGCTGCAACCGGAGCTTTGCGTTCCAGGGCCAGCTCTCACAGCACCTTCTGACGCATGCGCCCGGCGCCCAATTCCCGTGCGCCCAGTGCAACCTGAGCTTCTCCAGCCAGAAGTCGCTGGCCGTCCACGAGCGCGTCCACTCGGCCGACTGGGCCCTGCCCTGCTCCGTCTGCAGCAAGGCCGGCCCGCCTGCCTTTGACCAGAACCAGCAGTCTCCTGCGCCCGGCCGGCCGGCCCCCTGCCTGGAGTGCAGCGTCTACTTCACTGACCCGGCCGCCCTGGCCGCCCACCGGCGGATGCACTCAGACGACTGGCCTTTCCGCTGCCCGCAGTGCGACCGGACTTTTGTGCACCAGGGGCTGCTGCTGGAACACCTGGAGAACCACAGCCGCATGCAGAGCCGGCGCTGCCACACCTGCGGGTCGTGGCTGTCCTACAAAGGGACCCTGATGCCCAGTGGGGCCCGCCTCTTCCACTGCAAGAGGTGCAACACCGCCGGACGAGTCCCAGGGGACTTGAGGGCCTGAGGCGGGAGAATTCGACCCGCCGTCGTTGAGGGGGCAGCCCTCAAACAGGCACAGAGAGCGTTCTCCGGGCAGACCCTTTTTGCTCAGCAAGGCAGCCGGGGACCCCTCTCTCGGGAGAAAACGGGGCGTTCTCCCCCCAGACCCGCACAACTTTGCTTGTGGCTTTGTGCAGGTGGCAGGAAGGCAGACCAGTAAACAGAGAGCCAGGCTGGGGGTGAGAAGCAAGCAGAAAGGGCCGCCCAAGATTAGGCATGACTTTCCCTGAGCCTGGCAAGTGAGGTGGCAGTGGGCCGAGAAAGTGCTTTCCCTGCTGGGTTTCCCTGGCCTGGTTTCCTGTGCTGGGGTTTAAGTCTTGCTCCTCCCAGGAACCTCCAACAGCTTTCGCCAGGCCTTGCAGAGCCCAGTAAGGTGGGGATAGTCACTCGGGTTGTGTGTGTGTTTTTTTCTGCCTTTGCGTGCAAATCTCCAGGACGTACCGTATTTTTCACTCCGTAAGACGCACCAAACCATAAGGCGCATCTAGTTTTTGGAGGAGGAAAACAAGGAAAAAAATATTCTGAATCCCAGAAGTCAGAACAGCAAGAGAGATCACTGCACAGCTTCTGGGATAGCTGCGCAGCCTGCATTTGCTCCATAAGACGCACACACATTTCCCCTTACTTTTTAGGAGGGAAAAAGAGCATCTTATAGAGCGAAAAATACGGTGGTAATCCACAGGGCCTAAACTGCAGGCCTGCTGCACCGCTCTCTTTTGAGTCCTCACATGGGTCAGAAAGTGGAGCAGCGTTCCTGGAATGGCCAAGCCTCTCGTTATGAAGGAAGGGGGTCTCTCTCCCTGGCCAGGATGGGCCCAGCTAGGATTTTGCGGTGTGGCAAAGCTGTGGCCACACACCATCCATGGATGCAGGCGGAGAGGGCCTTGTCAACTTTCCCCCTGCAGTCCTACTCCGTTTCTGCGGCCTCAATAAGCCCAGTTCCTTTTCCTTTGGCAAACTTTTCTCTTTTCTCCCGGGCTCTGTCCGCCTGAGGGACGCACCTGCCTGACTTGCAACCTCCGGGGCATAGATTTCTGCCCATCCTGCAGGGGGGTGGCACGGGCTGAATGCCCAGGGATCTGTGGGGCTGGGAAGGCAACAGCGCTGAGACGTGAACCCCTCTTGATAGCAGCAGCTCCAGCTCTGTGGAAGGTCTGGCCCTTGGCACAGCCTCCTCTCCCCTGGGGGGCACAGGCACAAATCCCCACAAAATACCCCCAAACGGGGAGAAGGCCTTTCCAGTGACGTCTGCAGCGGCCAGTTCTGGGGTCCTCTCCTCAAAGACAGCTGCTGAAGCCCCCTAGAGTGGCACGTTGAATGCCCAGTGGTCTATGGAGTCCAGGCATGAACCCAGTACAGTGGGTGTGGGTGTGGGTGTGGGGCAGGGGAAGAGGCTCCAGAATGGATGGCTCCCTTTGCCTCCTCTGTTCAACCCCCCAGCGACCCCATTCCCTCCATGCCCGCTGCCTCTGGGCTACTGAAGGCCCCAGAGCGCCTCATTAGGTGCTTGCCACTGCCCCATAGAGGTGGATCGGGGCCTTCTTAAAGGGGCAGCTGCTCTGTCAAAGGTGATCCCCTGCGGATCTGTGATGTGTGCCAGCCTTAAGCTGCCTGCTCTCCAGTTTTCTGGATCCCTCTGTAGGGCTTCATCCCGGACTTCAGAGGTTCTGGTTCTGCCCTCCCACAGAACTCTCGCAGTTGCTATTGCCTTTCCAAAGCAGGGGTCCAAGGAGATGTTTTGCCGCAGTTCGGTTGAAACAGGTTGGCTGCTGAGCCCTTCCTGTCGTCCCCATCGTATTACGGGATATTCAACCTCTGGAAGATTTCCTTATGCACACGCCTTTTATAAATAGGAACTTGGCTCGCTTCCTTAAGCTCCGTTTGTGGCTGTGGCGTCTTCCCCTGTCCCCCTGGAGTTGTGAATCGTGCTCCTTATACCATAATCAGTGGTTCTTGGCAGAGGAGGGAATTTGCCACCAGCTGATAGGCTTTCCTGCGAGTTACTTTCTCTGCAGGTTGACCTGCCGCTCCTATCAGCCCAGTCCCCATGGCCTGTGGTCAAGACTGACTCTGGGACCATTGCTTTTGCCCCCCTTAAAGCTGCGTCGATGGCTCCTTCCCCATTGGAGAAGCGTAAAGTTCATATAGCAAGCCATCCCTTCGGTGGGGCTGGTTGATGTTGGTTGAGAGTCCTTCTGAGGCCATCTCGACATCTGCTTTGGCGCTGGAAGGAAGCTTCTCTGCCAAATTCTGGGTGGACTTAAAGGTGCTGTTCCCCTGTCCCCGGTTTGGGATTAATTCCCACTCCAGGAATCTGCTGTAACCTCTTTGCTGTGGAGCCGATACATGAGTTTAAAACATTGCTGGAATTATGAAAATAAAAATTCAGAAAAACAACCTAGTGCGTAACTTTTTCATTTTGGAGTTCCTTGTTTGAAGGCAGCCCTGTTTAGGGAAGTTGTTAATGTTTGATGCTTTATCGTGTTTTTAATATTCTGTTGGCAGCTGCCCAGAGTGGCTGGGGAAACCCAGCCAGATGGGCGGTTATAAATAATATTTTATTTTATTTTATTTTATTTTATTAATTATGTTGAACAGACATAAAAGAGTAACTGCAAAATTCTGGGACAAACTCAAGTAATTTTAACTCACTAGGATATGTGTGGGGTCCATTGTTCTGTATAGCTATAGTAAGGGATTTTTCCCCAATAGCCACACCATTGTGATATTTAAGGTAAGTTTAGTTGTTCATGGTGGTGAGTGCTGGGGAACCCAAAAAAGTGGAGTCCACAGGATTATAAATTACACAAACTCCATAATGACAGGCAACACGTGGCTAACAAGAATATTAGTAGCATGTACAATTTTTTTATAATTCTTAAACAGAAAATATATGATGGAGTCACAAATAGTACAATTCAATCAAAAGTGCGTGAACCAACAAATAGTCGAATATCACAGAGGCAAACAAGCCTTTCAACAGTAACAATCCTGTAATCGTGTGATAATAGAAGCTCCAAGCTAAGGAATTCTTAAACAGAATTCTTAAATTCTTAAACGGAAAGTATGTAATAGAGTCACAGAGGATGTGAGTCTATCATTGTTGCATGAACGAAATTAGACGTTATAAATTACACAGGCATTATCTCACCCATATAGTGTGTGACTTTATATTGCTATTAATCAACTTGGGCACAAATCTGGAAATCAGAGGAGACTGGTCCATTTGAGAGATGGAAACACTGCCTCACCAAGCCCAGGCTGCCCTTAGCTAGTCTCTCGGCTGCCTGGCTTCTTACCAGCAGTCCAGGGGGTGCCTGTAACTGTCACCTCCTCCTCTTCAGTTCCAGGCTATGGGACTACTCGAGTGCATCGGGTATTAGAGAAGGGGGAAACGCCTCTGGCGGGGGACCCGCTGTGTTCCTCCTGGGGCTCTCACCTGTGGCTTCTAGAAGCTGTTAACAGATGACAGCAGCCACAATCCCAGGAACGACTGGCCAACTAAACCAGGCGAGGGGAGCTGATGGGTCTCAAACCCTCGTTGAGATAGGGACTTGCCCTGCGTGTGAAGACAGGATGAGCAGATGAGACCAGTGTAGCGTTCCCAATGCAAGGAAGGATTGGACTCTGATTAATAAAATACACATGAGGCTTGACCGGCAAGACTCTGGGAGGGGTGCGTATAATAATAATTCCTCTCCACCCCCTGGCCCAGGTCGTTTTATTCACAAAAGAACTTTTTACACAGTGTTCGTAAGAACCAATCGGATTTCCTCTGAGCATTTCAAAAACCCCACGTGGGGACAAAGTTAAACTACAAAAAGCTAATTTAAGCATACATACTTCTGGGGTAATTAAAACAGGACTAAAAAGGAGGAATGCATTCAGCAACCCTGGAGGTGATAACCAAGCAGTAAACATGAGAGGAAGGATAGGTAGTATTTGCCATCTCTTCCTGAACGCTCTTCCTGAACTCTCTTCCTGGCCCTAAGATTAACAAAACTAACAATAGCTACATCAAAGAAGCTACCTACTATCTTTATGTACTGAGGATGCCTGATGAAGCAACTGGCCTGTGTTTCAGAATGCTTATACGTGCCTGTCAGGTGTAGAGAAACAGGACAGATGCAGAGGCATGGATTGATCAGAAATCATATCAAAATGGCTCAAACCCAGTCAATGCAATGCTTTCATCGCAGACACAAATGGCTTGCTCCATATTTTTTATAATTCCTCATAGCAATCCCACCTGATCACTACATCCAGCAGTAGGTTGAATAATCAAGAAGGCGGTTTCTGCATTTATTGTAGAGAGAAGTGAGGGGCAGGTGGGACTAGCCCTGGGAAAACGGCCCATCTAGGAAAAGGGAAACTAAAAAGAAGAAAAGGCTAATGAGTAGACCCTACATAAATCTGGAGTCCCTACGATTGTTGGATGGTGCCTTATAAGCTGCCTTGCAAAGGTCCAGTATACCTGAAGGAGTGTCTCCACCCCCATCGTTCTGCCCGGACACTGAGGTCCAGCTCCAAGGGTCTTCTGGCAGTTCCCTCGCTGCGAGAAGCAAAGCTACAGGGAACCAAGGTAATAACCAGCTGACTTTTAGAAGACACCTGAAGGCAACCCTGTTGAGGGAAGTTTTTAATGTTTGGTGTTTTATCATGTTTTTAATATTCTGTTGGGAGCTGCCCAGAGTGGCTGGGGAAACCCAGGCAGATGGGCAGGATACAAATAAATAATAATAATAATAATAATAATAATAATAATAATAATAATAATAATTAATTCCAACAGCCAAGCTGGTGCCAAACATCTTGCTCTGCTTTCCTTGGGACCACACGAGTGAGGCCAAGAAGAGGGTCTTGTCATCTGGGCAGGCCAGGACCTCCATATACCCTGCCCAGGCTTGCGCCCTGGGGAGGTCCCTTCGGTGCTGTTAACCCAGTGGTTTAACTTCACCCCAAAGCACACTTCCTTGTCTCTCTAGACAGATGGATGCCAACAACTGATGATGGAAACACCATTCCTTTTTTATAATTTATTTTATGGCCGGAGTGCGAATTCTGTAGCCTGCGGGCCACATGCCAGGCCACTCTCTCTCTCTGGTCCTCTCGCCGTTTGAGTGCATTTGACCGATTGAGACGCTTCCTTGAACTGTGAATTCTGCTTCTCGCTTAACTGGATGGAGAGAAGGTGATGTGGCCGCATCCGGAAAGGAGCCCCCTGTACCAGGATACCATTTGCATTTGCAGCTCCTTTTGGCCTCCTTCCCCCTCTATGTTGTTGATGCGTAAGCATCATCTACTCTTGGGTTTTCTTCTCTTTTTGTGACAGTTTCTACAGAAAAGCTTTGCTGCATCTATTACTTCTTTACCTCAGCAGCAGCAACAGCAGCATTCCAGCTATCTCTTTAGTGAAATCCCCATTACAGGAAGAAACACCATTTGGTTCTGCTTCTCAGAGTCTTTATTATTTACAAAACTTTACACTGGTCATTATTAAAGGAAAAAAAACCCAAAACCAAATAAACAAACACAATCTCTTTCTCCTTTTAGCCATCCGGCCAGAGACCTGATGCTGACTTATTCACATGCTCATTTAAACTGACCCAGACTCAACTGATCACATGCCCTTATAAGGACCCCTGTTGCTGGGGGAATTTTCCGTTGCCTAGCAACTGTTCAAAGCCAGGTTTATTCTAATCTATAATATTCCAACAGCCCCCTCCCCAACTTGAAATACTGCCATGGACACCTGGTAATTTCATTTTATTTCTTTACGCTGTAAGACCCAATTCCGTAGTCGGCATTTTAAATGTCACAGCAGCCAATGGCCCAATTTCAGTGGTTCTGGGGAGGGGGAGGGATGGCGTGGGAGGAGGGGCAGGCCGGGCAAGGGGCACATGGCACAGGCAGTTAGTGACCAGCCCCTCCTCCAACCTGGGGAATTGTGGTTGGCATATCAGCCAGCCCTTGGATCCACAACTGCTGCTGTTGAATGCCAGGTCGGCCCAGAATAAAATCTCCCTCATCCATTATCTGATTATGGATGAGGAGGCTGGTCTGGCATTTATCACACAGACCTGGGTGGGTCAACAGGGTGGAGTTGGTCTCAGCCAGCTGTGCCCACCTGGGTACTCAGTGAAGCATCAGGCCAGACTTGAGGGTTGGGGACGGCGGGTTGCTGTGATCTATAGAGCTGCTCAGGGACACGGGTGGCGCTGTGGGTTAAACCACTGAGCCTAGGGCTTGCCGATCAGAAGGTCGGCGGTTCAAATCCCCATGACGGGGTGAGCTCCCGTCGCTCGGTCCCTGCTCCTGCCAACCTAGCACTTCGAAAACACGTCAAAGTGTGATTAGATGAATAGGTACCGCTCTGGCGGGAAGGTAAACGGCATTTCCATGCGCTGCTCTGGTTCACCAGAAGCGGCTTAGTCATGCTGGCCACAGGACCAGCTGTACGCCGGCTCCCTCGGCCAATAAAGCGAGATGAGCGCCGCAACCCCAGAGTTGGCCATGACTAGACCTAATGGTCAGGGGTATCTTTACCTTTTATAGAGCTTCTCTATCTCCAGGTTCTCGGTCCAGTCGGGGGCAGGGGGAGATCTAAAGTGTGTGTTCCTCGCACTGGGGGATCGGGACAGATTAGTGATTCTGTTGGTTTACTGCCCAGCAGTATCCCTGCCTGAGGAGAAGAAGAGTTTGGATTTGATATCCCGCTTTATCACTACCCTAAGGAGTCTCAAAGTGGCTAACAATCTCCTTTCCCTTCCTCCCCCACAACAAACACTCTGTGAGGTGAGTGGGGCTGAGAGACTTCAGAGAAGTGTGACTGGCCCAAGGTCACCCAGCAGCTGCATGTGGAGGAGCGGGGAATCGAACCCAGCTCACCAGATACGAGTCCACCGCTCTGAACCACTACACCACGCTGGCTCACATGTCTGAGATGACAGAGCTGGTCTCGGAGGTGGTGTTGAAGACTCCCAGACTGCTGGTTCTGGGAGACTTCAACATCCATGCCAAGGCAGCTGGCTCTGGGGCGGCTCAGGACTTCATGGCTGTCATAAGGACCATGGGGCTGTCCCAACATGTCATCGGCCCAGCACCACATGGCAGGCCACACTCTGGACCTTGTTTTCTCGGCTGAGCAGGAAGAGGGTGATCTGAGGGTGGGGAACATTGACATCAGTCCTTTGTCATGTTCTGATCACTTCCTGTTGAGATTTAGGATGTCAGCACCTTTTCCCCTCCGCAGAGGCGGAGGACCTATTAGGAAGGTCTGTCCTCGGAGACTGATGGATCCAGCGGGGTTCCAAACGGCTCTGGGGGGTTTTCCGGCTGATATGACTGGTGGTCCTTATCAAAGCTCTGGCCGACTTCTGGAACACCCGAATGGCTTGGGCTATTGATATGATTGCCTGTGAGTGCCCTCTCCCACCTTGTGGAGCCCAGTTGGCCCCCTGGTATACTCCAGAGCTTAAGACGAGGAAACAAGCTGCGAGGCGGCTTGAACGCAAGGGGAGGAAAGATCTGAATGAATGCAACTGAACACTGGAAAAGGCTCATTATCAAGCCTACCCAGTGGCAGTGAAGGCAGCAAAGAAGGCCTACTATGTCATCCGGCAGAGCTTTTCTGGGTTGTACGGGGCCTTTTACAGGCTGGCCCAAAGGAGGTGATAGAACCAACTGTGACTTGTTTGCAAAGCATTTTGAGGATAATTGAAATTGAAATACTTTATTGTCACTTGTACAACTTGTATACTGTACAGTGAGATTACACAAGCACCCCCCACTCAGCTCTCTTAGTCTTAATTCCCCTCGTTTACTGACACCCACTCACCAAACACGAAAGTCAGTTGCCCTGTTGTTATCTTTTCATTCAGCAGCCTAACAGCCCACGGAGAGAAGCTGTTCTTCACCCTGTTGGCGCTTATCTTCTGCCCGAGGGCAGGAGATCAAGAAAGTGCCAACCAGGGTGTGAATCATCCCTGATAATTTTCCTCACTCTCCTGAGGCAACATTCTTCCGTGATGTCATCCAGTGGACTTGCGGGACAGCCCATAATATCTTGTGCTGTATTCACCACCCTCTGTAGGCACTTCCTATCAGATGATGTCAAACCAGCGTCCCACACTGTGATGCAGTATGAAAGGACACTTTCTATTGTGGACCAGTAGTAGATCATCAAATGTTGATTTGACATCGTTCTTTCACAATACTCTGAGAAGATGGAGTCTCTGTTGGGCTTTCTTAACCACCTGGGTTGTACTGATTTTCCAAGTAATATCGCTTGCATCCACCAAGACCTTGACTCTGCTGTTATAGCAGATGAATCTCATGGGGTGTCCAGAGTTCTGTTGTGTTGGATGAGTTTCCGTTGCTAAGGCTTGAGGATGTGGACAAGGTGCTTGGATCAGTCAGGGCGACCACTTGCGCTCTGGACCCTTGCCCCTCTTGGCTGATAAAACCAGCAGGGAGGGAAGAGCTGACTGGACCAAGGAGGTGATTAATGCCCCTTTACATGAGGTGGTGGTCCCTGCTTGTTTGAAAGAGGCAGTGGTAAAGCCATTCCTTAAGAAACCTAGCCTGGATTTAGAAAACCTGCCTAAATACCAGCCAGTTGCTAATCTCCCTTTCCTGGGCAAGGTTCTGGATTGAGTGGTCACAGACCAGATCCAGGCACTTTTGGAAGAAACAGATTTTCTGAATCCATTTCAATCGGGGCTTAGGCCTGGTTTTGGCACAGAAGTTGCTTTGGTTGCCCTATATGATGACCTCTGTCGAGAGAGAGACAAGGGAAACGTGTCCCTGTTAATTGTTCTCGACCTCTCAGTGGCTTTCGATACCATTGACCATGGTATCCTTCTGGAGCGAGTCTAGGGGTGGGTGGTGCCGCTATACAGTGGTTCCAGTCCTACTGAGTTGGTCGTTCCCAGAGGGTGCTACTTGGGGAGTGTTTTTCAGCCCTGTGGAACCTTCAATGTGGGGTTCCACGGGGCTCAATCTTTTGTATGTGTGTGTGTGTGTGTGTGCTTTCTTTAGATTTTTGTTTTACTTTTTATTTATTTATTTATACTTATAGATCATATAAACAAGCATTGAGTAAAACAAACAAATAATACAAAACCAGAAGAAAATACAAAAGCAAAATTACAAGGATATATACATAATAACATAAACTACAATTGAAAATATAAAACATTATATTCTCCTAAAAATAAAAAGAACGAAAAGTAATATAAAAAAGGAAGCTTCACTACAGGTGCTCTGCATGACTTAAGCTTCACTGCACACATCACATTCCACAACCTTAGAACATGGTTTCAATGTGATTCCCTTCACACAACCCTGGCATTCTAGCAACAGTTCTAAAATTGACACGAGCTAATCTTCTGTGGTATATAAATGAACACACTGATTATGAGGGGCACAATTAGCAATTGTGGATTTTGCTTGGCTTGGCTTGCTATCTCATCCTTCTTAAGACTGCCCTCCTGAGGCTCAATCACATGTAAGGAATCTTGCAAATGTCCTGTAGCATAAAACTCTTCCCTTTTTCTAATTTCACATGCATCACCATCAAAACATATTTCAAATCCTGATGTTGCCAATTTAATCAGACTCAACAAATTAGACTCCAGTTGTGGAACATAAAAAACCTCAAGCACCTCATTCCTTAAACACTTAAGCTTTACCTTTCCAATGCCAGATACAGGAATGTTACCACCCCAGCTAGTGCCATAGCTTGACATTTCACATATAGTTCAAAAAGTCAAATTGTGTCTTATCATTACACATATCACCCAATGCCCCCAGGTCCAAGACCCACCAACCTGAAGTATTACTCAGTCTTGTGATTAAGGCTTTATTCGTCTCGGTGTCACATTTTCCAGCTTTTGTTCTCCATCTTGCACCCCAGTCTAGTTTCTCTTGCTTGTCCTGTGTTTTCTTCTTCTGTAGCAATGGACAGTCTTTCTTCAGGTGCTCTTTTGAGTCAGAATTAACACATTTCCTCACTTTCAAGGCTGTAACTTCAACAGTAGTCTCTGTTGTAAACCTGCCACCACTGCATCTCCTTGAAGATTTACTGCCTATTAGCACTGACAGTGTCTCTCTGCTATCAGCCCATTCCCGGAGCTTTCCCCATTCAGTCAGCAATTTTCCTGTTACCCCATTCAACGGTCAGGTCCTCTTCATCTTTGCCTTCTACTAAAGTTGAAATGGCATAATTTTCATCAAAGCTTGACAGGATTATGTATATTTGGGATATGGGTGTGAAGTTGAATCCATGTGCTCTTAGTTGCTCCAAAAGATCTCCAAGTGTCTGCAAGTGGTCAGGCTTTAAATGTTGCTGGTATAATTTGCGAGTCAGTAAAACTTTACTGCCCGGGGTCACACTAAGATAAACATTCTGCAAGGCTTTCCACATTGTTTGGCTGTTGTTTGAAAATGGATAATTGAGATCTGTGAAGCCTCAACTCCCAAAATAATACTTGCCTGTGCTTTCCCATCATACATTTGCCATTTTTAAAATTCATCATCATCATCATTTGCATCTGCAGGATCATTTGGATGACAGTGGATGCCACAAGGTTGAAGCAGATGGATATTTGTGGATGCAAACTGGTTGACATTCACCTTTGGAAGCCCATTGACAGAAGTTGGCAGGCCGAAGCCAAGGACAAAGTTACTGGGCAGAAGCCAGTGGAGGTGTCTGAGTGGATGCTGTCAGATAGTAGCCATCCCACTCAGCTGTTTGCCTTTCAGGGACGTCCGAAGCCGGCGAGGTTTTCCCCAAGACCATCCATGGAAGTCATGAAGAGAACTGCAGGACTTAAGCCAGCCAGCTTCTATTTTCTAGAGAAAGAAATGCCTTTCTAGATTATTTCTAAATACAAGGTCTTTCTGAAAACAAATTATATGGGAAATCAAGCTCTCTAGGATCATAGGGCGCCCCTTCCTGGTAGCCGTGTGTTGTAAGAGAATATTTGTTTTCCGTATATCCTGGTCTGGTCTCTGTTTATTTCCCAACCGGCTTGAGCCTACAAAACGCGCTCTTTCCGAAGGTCCAGTCTTCCTTAAGAAGCTGAACCCCTTAACAGAACCTCTTTTTCGTTTATTTCACCGTGTCACAGGAAGAAGGGGCTGTATCCACTTGTGACATCACAGGGAGTTGATAGGCCTCAGTTGGTGACATCACAGGGAGTTATAGACGTCGGTTAGTGATGAGTATCATTGCTTTGGTTGTGTTCTATGCGAGCAGGAGGCTTCTCCCAAGGTTTACACTGACCCTTGAACAGCACATTCCCTGTTCGCTGCAAACCTTGGGAGCTAGCAGCATGGTCAACTCCTGTGTTTGTCTGGAAGACAGCGAGAAGGCAGAATCCAGAAGTTGCCAGATAGAGAACAGCAGAGTGGATGGATTAGTACTTGACACACCAGCAGGAATTTGGACGCTGGTAGACAATCATCAGGAACCTCCTTATTGAGTGATGACTTTGCATGAAATGGCTGAAACAGGTACCTTCCTGCTCTTGTGTAGCACTCCAGTTGACCATCTGCTGTAGTGACGTCTGCAGGGCCTGCTCCCTTACAAGGCCTTACAATTGGAAGCCCATTGACAGAAGTTGACAGGGCAAACTGAGGAGGGAAGTTCTCCGATGCAGCCAGTGGAGGTGTTTAGGTGACAGTGGCTGCCGCAAGGCTGAAGCCAGCTGATATTTGTGGATGTAAGGTGGTTGACATTCACCTCTGTTGAGGTGAATTTGGCATGGTCCACACCAAGGGCAAAGTTGCTGGGCAGAAGCCAGTGGAGGCATCTGGGAGGATGCTGTCAGATAGTAGCCATCCCACTCAGCTGTTTGCCTTTCAGGGACGTATGAAGCTGGCGAGGTTTTCCCCTAGACCATCCATGGAAGTCATGAAGAGAACTGCAGGGCTTAAGCCAGCCAGCTTCTGTTTTCTAAAGAAATAAATGCCTTTCTAAATTATTTCTAAATAGAAGGTCTTTCTGAAAACAAATTATTTGGAAAATCAAGCTCTCTAGGATCATAGAGCGCCCCTTCCTGGTAGCCGTGTCACTGGAAGAAGGGGCTGTATCCACTTGTGACATCACAGGGAGTCGATAGGCGTCAGTTGGTGACATCACAGGGAGTTATAGATGTTGATTAGTGACATCACAGGGAGTCTGTAGCCCATGGCAACAACTGGGGGGGCACCTCATTTTTAATTAAAAATAAAAATGACTGCTGAGGTGCCTTCACAACAAAATGTATGCAATTTTTATGAAAGAAATAAAAACGGTATTATTAGGAGTCCAGGTTCCTGTCTTGATTACACAGTAAACGTACGTAATTAAAAGGAGGAATTATTGCAAAAACAAGCAATTAGCTCTGGGTTGCTCTAGCCAAGCCTCCAGCACCCTCAGTCAGTTGACCCTTCTAAAGAATGCTTCCGTTTCTGACAGAATTAACTCAACCTATGACCTTTGCATTTCTAATGTTGTTTCCTGTCAAACACCCTTCTGTGGTGACGACTTCGTGGCTCCTTGGATCCTCGCCTTCTTCATGAGAAGACAGGTTGTCAATCTTCTCCTACACACCTGCCTGTGCCTCTTGAGAGCTGTGTCCGCATTCCAACATGGTCTCCGTGAGAGAAATCTGATCCCGTTGGTTGCAAACTGCGGTCTGCTGCCGGCTGCATTCCTAGGCTGGGAGCTAGCGTATTCATGATAGTTATAGTTCTCGCTGGCAGTTTTCCCTCAGTGGGAACTTCTGTGGGGCAGAGAAAGAAAGCGCGTCCATTAGCCAGCCACGCCGTCAGGGGTCTGCCCGGTGCCGCAAGGCACTCCAACTCCCATCATCCCCTCTCCAGCGCGGCCGATGGCGCTAGCATTTGAATGACGGTGGATGCCGCAAGGTTGAAGCCGATGGATATTTGTGGATGCAGACTGGTTGACATTCATCTTTGGAAGCCCATTTGGCAGATGTTGACAAGCCACAGCCAGATATTGGATAGTGACATCACAGGAACTCCGTAGCCAATGGCAACAGCTGGGGGGCGGACCTCATTTTTAATTAAAATTAAAAATTGATTAAATAAATAGATTAAATTAAAAATTGATTAAATAAATAGATTAAATAAATAAAAATTGATTAAATAAATAAAATTGATTAAATAAATAAAAAAATGATTGAATAAATTGATTAAATAAATAAAAAATTAATTGAATAAATTGATTAAATAAAAAAAATTGATTAAATAAATAAAAAATAAAAATGACTGCTGAGGTGCCTCAACAACAAGCTGTATGCAATTTTTATTAAATAAAAAAGAACGGAAGAGCTCTCGCCCGCAACTCAGGGGGAACCTCTGTGGGGAGGAGAAAGAGAGCGAGGGTCCCATGGCCAGCCACGGCCTCAGGGGGCCGCTCGGCACTTCAACTCCCATCATTCATTCTACGGCGCGGCCGGCGGCAGGGCATGACGGGAGTTGTAGTACCTCGGAATCCGGCGGTTTCCCGCCCAAAAAACCCGCCACCCGGGGACTGTGGAGGGAGGCCGTTCGTTCCTCCCGCCTGCTGGCGGCGCTGCGCCGAGGGGAAGCGGAAGCTGCCGCCTGCCGGTCTCGCGATGCGTCTCCTCGGCTTCCCGCTGGGTAGGCGCTGCGGCTGCAGTGCGCCTGCGCAGTTCGGCCTCCGCCGCTCCCCCCCCCCCACGCCCGCTGCCTCCGAGCGCCGCTCGCCTTGTCCGTCTCTCTCTCTCTCTCTCCGGAGCCATGGCTGGGGGGGCGCCTGTCCAGGTGAGGCTCGGGGGGGGCGGGCGGGCGGGAGGAGCGACACACCTGACGCGAGGCCTTGTGGGAAACAGGGGGCAGGAGGAAGACTCAGCCCCCACCCCCTGCAGATTCTCCTTGTTTTACCTCAGGAATCTCGGAGGGGAGGGGAGGGGAGGGGAGGGTCTCCCCTCCGGCTTTGTTCATCTCCCTCGCCGCCCCCCAAGTCCCTCAAGGCCTCCCCTCGGGCCTCGGGGAGAGGAGGGAAGCCAGGAAGGACCCTCCCCATTGGCTTATTGTTTGTTTATTGAATTTATATAGCGCCCTATATCCGGAGGTCTTTTTTTTATAAATAATTTTTATTGAAGTTTACATTTTTATCTTTTTTTTATTGAGAAACCCGGAGGTTTTAGGCCGGTTCTCAGAATAAAATAGTAATATAATAATAACAATGATAATAATAATAATAATAATAATAATAATAATAATAATAATAATTTTGGCTGGGTTACCCCATCCACTCTGGGCAGCTTCCAACCAAAGATTAAAAATAAATTAAAAATAAATAAAAATAAATAAATAAAAATAAATTAAAACATCAGTCATTAAAAACTTCCCTAAACAGCACTGCCTTCAGATGTCTTCTAAATGTCAGAATATCAAAAATATAAAATAGAAAGCCACAATATATATAATCAAAATATAGATAATAACACCCCACCCCCCAAAAACTCATTTTAAAAGGGCATTTCAGTGTCTAGTCAGTGAGTTCTCCATGCCCACAAGCGGAAGAGGCGAAGGTCCTGTTCTCTCAGTGGGGGAAGGGGGCAGCTCCAGAATTCCTTAATAGTCCCAGATTCTGGGAAAGGGAAGAAAAACCACAGGTCTAGGATGCTATTTGTTTGTTTGTTTGTTTGTTTTTATGAGGTGGGGTGGGTAGCACCAGACCCTCCATGTGTCCCTGTTTTCCAGGGCCAGTCCCTGGCATTCCTGTTATCAAATGTTGGAGGGTATGGGGTAGGCGTCATGTGGCGGGATAAATTATTCCCTCCACCCGCCCAACATTTTTATGCCACCTGGTTGCAGAAGTCCACCTGGGTAAAAAGCACATCCCTGCTACCGGTTTAATAATAATAATAATAATAATAATAATAATAATTGTTTGTTTGTACCCTGCCCATCTGGTGGGGTTTCCCCAGCCACTCTGGGTGGCTCCCAACAAAGATTAAAAATACATCAAAATGTCACACATTAAAAACTTCCCTGAACAGGGCTGCCTTCAGATGTCTTCTAAATGTCAGGTAGTTGTTTATCTCTTTGACATCTGATGGGAGGGCATTCCACAGGGTGGGCGCCACCACCAAGAAGGCCCTCTGCCTGGTTCCCTGTAGCTTGCACTCACCAAGTGATTCCTCTGGTGCTGATGGGCAGCAAATGGGTCCGATACAGATCTTGGCCAGGGAGGTACTTTCCTGTAGGGGTCCTGGAAGCAATTGACTTGGAACCCCGTCTAAATACCCCGTCTATTTTTGATATTTCAATGAATCTCTCAAAATGCAAGCCAGCTTGTTAAGAATTGCATGTCCTGAATGAAAAAAGTGAATTGTTCTGATACTATGGGAAGCACGCTGAGATGAGCAAGTATTTCTTAATGGGTGATGCAATGTGAACTGATCAAGGGCAGAAGCACTTGCGCCGCTGACTTGCTTCTGTGTGAGCTGATGCACAGACAACGAATACAGAGAGAGTCAGATCATATGTCCATCTAGCTCAGTATTGTTTACAATGTCTGGCATTGGCTCTCCCAAGATTTCGGACAGGTTTCTCCTCTAGCCTTAACTGGAGATGCCAGGAAACTTTTGCATGCAAAACAGATTCTCTGCCACTAAGCTATGGCTCTTCCCCAGCACTCCTTTAACTCCCCCTCCCCACATGCAATAAGAACCATGAAAAAAGTGTCTTGACAGAGTTCCTTTCTTGCATTGCTTCACTTTGCCCAAGCATATGTTGCTGCCTCTGACATTTCAGAAGAAGAGAATGGGGTGGGAGGTGGGAAGGATTTCCTTCTGAAACGCAAGATGGCCACTGACTTTGGCTTTCTGTCTCTGCAAAGCAGGCTATGGAGTGTGATGCGGAGCCAAGGTCTCTCCTGCCTTTCCAGTCCCTTGTGAACCTCAAGCAGGCCACTACGCGGGAGATGCAGGTGCAAACGTCCGAGGCTTCCATGTGGGCGGCGGTGGCTGCCATCCAGGCCATTGACAAAACGGTTGACAACCACACCATGCGCTTGCTGCGCTTGGAGGGCAGGATGGGGTCAGCAGAGAAGAAGCTGGGAGCCTGTCAAAAGACCTCAACTGAAATGGAGAACCAGCTGGAGAGCAAGTGGGCTGCGCTGAGGACCTTAACTGAGGAGTACAGGCAGCTCCAGAAGAGACTGGAGAATGTGGAGAATCTGCTGAAGAATCGGAACTTCTGGATCCTGAGATTCCCCCCTGGTGTGAAGGGAGAAACGCCCAAGGTTAGGAGTATTATTAATATCATTTATTAAATTTGTTTGCTGCCCTCCATCCATTGATCTCAGGGCAGTTCACAACATAAAATGACAATATAAAAAACACAAAATACCATCAGCCAAAGGCTTGGTTGGCACCTAAAGGTGTATAAGGAAGGCTTTCATGCAAGTGCAAAACATTCTGCTACCAGAGCTAGCAAACATTATTCATGCTTACTGCATGTAATTTTGCAAATTACTCCAGTGCTATAGATGCAAACAATATTATTTTGGACTGCCAGGAATAACTTGGAGCCATGAAAAATATTTTGAAACCCAACTATGAAACCTCCCTGTAGTCATTTGAAGTCTATTCAGAATTCTCCTCCATAGCTCATTCCAGACTCAAGAGATGCTGTTTTTTGTACTGAATGCGTAGATCTGTGATTCACAGTGCACTATTAATGCCCCCCAAATTCTTCTTGGCTGCCTCCTTGGGCTTTCTGTGGGAATGCTAGAGGTTCCTCCTTTTCCTTGGGTCACAGCACCAAACAGAAAGTTGCTATCCCAGTATTCCCCACATCTGTATTCCTGAATAATAGACATGCTTTCCAGATGTTTTAGCTCTCCTTGGCAGTTCACACTGTTTTCAGTGGGGCTGCAGGATGCTGAGAACTTTTGGAAACAAATCTATTTTAACTCAGTGGCCAAAATGTGTGGCCTTGAAAACAGGATGCTTTTGTCCGCGTCAGACAAAACAATAGTCCTGTTAGCACATAAAACTAAGCTCAGTGTGAACGAGTAAGTATGCCGGTTCACAGAAAGGAAACTGACTGCTTCGTTCCTCCATGTTTTGGCTTCATGTTACATCCAAACCTGGGCTTGTGGTTTATCACCCACAGACAGATCACAAGTGGTAGGCCAAGAACAAACCTTCGCTACAACAAATCATGAGCTCAGGTTCATATGTAGCCAAACCATGAATTAGTTCCCAGTAGCAGGGGAAGCGGCTGTGATTTT
>JAXCMG010000111.1:0-21725 GCA_034642415.1 Podarcis siculus
GGTCCCTGCTCCTGCCAACCTAGCAGTTTGAAAGCACGCCAAAAAGTGCAAGAAGAGAAATAGGTACCACTCAGGTGGGAAGATAAACGGCATTTCCATGTGCTGCTCTTGTTTTGGTGTTCCGTTGCACCAGAAGCGGCTTATTCATGCTGGCCACATGACCCAGAAAAACTGTCTGTGGACAAATGCTGGCTCCCTTGGCCTTTAAAGCGAGATGAGCGCTGCAACCCCAGAGTCATCTGCAACTGGACTTAACTGTCAGGGGTCCTTTACCTTTACCTTTTTTTATATGAAAACAGTAAACAAAATAATATAAACTGAAAATGATGAAAAAGAAAGGAAAAAGAAGGAAGGAAGCAGAGGAAAGCTGAGCTCCACAGCAGATCAACAGAGAAGCGGTGCCTGGCATGAGTTTTCTAAACAGGAATGTGTTCTGATGATTTGCTGTATTGAGTCAAGCTACAGATTACATTGAGATGATTCCCTCTGTTTCTTTGCTCCCTTTGGTTTATTGAGACCTTGTTTAGAACTGACAAAGCATTCTAGTACCAAATTACAGATTCACAGGACAATTCATATATGAGGAATTCTTGCTCAGAGGAAGAGGAAATACTTGTACTGCTACAAACATGAAGTGCAATTTATTATCTTGAAAATGATAGAGAGTGACCCTCAACATCACTATGGAACACTGTTACACCTGAATATAACACTAGCATGACAACCCAAATTTATTTTGTGGTATGTTCTTTGTTTTTAACTTGCAACATATCATGACTATACAAATTAATTAGAGCTAGTCTTGGAGTAATGGGGCCTGTTTACTTTATAATTAAAGATATTTCTGTAAATACATTTCCTAAAACCTTTCTATTTTTTTTCATGCCCATCACTTGTGCTGATACGCCCCTAATATAGGTCCCTGCCAAACATGTTGGTTACCAAAAGTTTCACTCTGAGTTAAATTCCTCTAGGAATTAGCTACATAATTATAGTTGGTTCACTTGGTTAAAGCTCAAGAGAATTTCTGGTAGGCACTTGAAAAGAGTCAATAATCCACCCTGGAAGTGGTTATAATAAATTACTCTTTTTCCACAGGCAGCTGGCCATAGGGGCAAGAGGCAGGCAGAACCATGTCGCTTTTATTGATGATCTTTCCCCTTCTTCATATTATTGGCCAGACTTTAAATGAGTGTTAACAATCTATTCATCAAGGCATGCATATGTCAGACTTCTAAAATGGAGCTCACAAATCACTCTTTTAGGGTTACCACTATTTCTATTGGCAGAGCAGGGCATCATCAAAACCAGCCAATTCCTCGTAAAGGAAACCTAGGTAGAAAGCACACAAACTATAAAACAACTGAAATACCTGAAAACAAATAAAAATAATTTAAGTATACTTGCAGACTGGGAAACATCTCATCTTAAGGGGCTTGTTGCAAGAGGATAAAAGCTACACTGCAAGGATGTTGTGGCTATTGTTGTTCCTATTTCTGCAAATGCCCGTTGTGTGCAGAGCAGGTGCATTCAGGTGTCCAATGAGATATCCGTTTCCTATTCCGATTAGACAGTACCAACCAGGGGGCTTCATCATTGGTGGAATTACTTCTCAGATATTTCATTTATTCTATGAAGTTTTCTTCAGAGAACACCCTTCACAGAATCTGTTTGACGTTTCATAGTAAGAGTCTCCTCTCTACCCTACATTTCTCTGAAACCTCTTTCCTTTTGTGCTATGTTCTTAACGCTTATGTTCTTGATGGTTGTGACTGTGCATTGAGATATATAAACTGCTGGGCTAGATTTTTAATATTTGCTGCTTTTTTTTCTATTATATTTTAACGTTTTAATTTGGAATGCCATCAGAATCAAACTGTGATTCAATAAAATACATAGAACATAAAAAGTAAATAAACCAATAGGATACAATTAAAAATCAATATGAATTTTTAATGTAAACGTGCTGTGGACCACCCTGAATGAATCTTGTGGATCACTGGAAACCTAGATTTAAATGCTTGACAAAAAAACATTCACATGTTACAGTAAAATGGACATAAAACATATGTATGAATCAAAATAGCATACAAAAATACATCATGTAAGAGAATATTGCAAAAAGTGGATATACAGAAATATGTATATTAGGCAAAATTTCATTCAGCAACTGTACATTGGGCTGGAGCCTTATGTGCAATGGGGCCTTATGCTTTGTTTTTTTTTTTTTAAATGTCTGATTTGAAAATGTGAAGAACTGAAATTCAGCTTGGAAATATAAGAAACCAAGATAAAACAAAATTGGCAGAATCATCCATACCTAGTCATATACCTTCAACATATCCACATCTGCCCACATAGAGATAAGTCCCATTGATTTCAGCTGAGGTTATTTCAAGGGAACTGACCTCCACAACAGGTCTGGAGGATGGTAACATGAGAAAGGGCCTTTTCTGCAGTGGCTCCCTGTCTGTGGGGTGCTCTGTCCAGGGAGGTTTGCCTGGTACCTTCATTATAAACCTTTAGGCACCACAGAAAAATGTTCCTCTTTAACCAGGCCTTTGTTTGTTTGATTTCCTACTTCCTTTTAAAATGTGTGTGTGTGTGGGGGGGGGGGGAGTATTGTGTTTTCTATGATTTGAAAAAGGTTGAAGAAGAGATGAAAGGTGGGTGTGTCAAAGTTCCATTCAGTACATAGGTGCCCTGATGAATCACTATGTGTTCTCTATTAACTTAGAAATATGAATTAAAACTAGAATATCTTCATTTCAGTCAAAATCCATTTGAGACAGAAATAGTCCAAATTGCTGTAAATTGATTTTATGCATTGTAGAATTCTTCACTGAAACTGTAAATTAATCAGCTTCTTCTTCTTCTTCTCCTTCTTCTCCTTCTCCTTCTTCTTCTCCTTCTCCTTCTCCTTCTCCTTCTTCTTCTTTTGCAGTATGGTAATAAAATTCTACCAGCACCTCTTTGCCTTGGCATTTGCTGTGAAGGAGATCAACGAGAACCCCACAATCTTGCCCAATATCACTCTTGGGTTCCACATCTATGATAGCTATCATGAAGCAAGAGCGACCTATCGTGCCACATTAGACCTGCTCTTCAAATCAGATAGACTTGTGCCCAACTATAAATGTGACACCCAGAAAACCCTCATAGCCATCATTGGGGGACTTAGCTATGATACTTCCTTCCATATAAGAGACAATATAGGTCTCTACAAGATTCCACAGGTAAGATCTATGAACAGCAGGGGGACATAGTTATTTAGGGGGTGAATAGACTCCTGATCTTCCTTGTGGACCCATATCATGAAAGAAGGATGATAAAAACAAAATAGTTAGGGAAGGCTATTGCTAACTACCTAGCAGTTAGTTCCTGCAGTGGAAAATTGAAGAAGCAGAGCAAGCACAATAATTTGAATGTTTCAAGGGGCAAAGGGTGGGTAGCTAGAAACAACCCTCCCATGATGTTATTATTGCTGTGATTCCAAGCTTGATAAAGTGTGGATAATTAATAATTAGTTCATTAAGCAATATATAAATTCCCATAAAAGGTCTCATATAATTGATGAAATGTTTTTTTAAAAAAATATTGAACATATTGACATAGCTGTAGAGAATTAAAGTCATCGCTCATTATGCATTTCTATAATACAAGTGCAATTTCTTTTAGCTCACTTATGGTTCATTTCCCACTGAGGATGAGAGTGATGAAAGTCATATCTCTTCTTTCTACCGCATGGTTCCTAATGAAGCCCATCAATACATGGGGATCATCAGCTTGCTTAAGCATTTTGGATGGACATGGGTTGGACTCTTTGTTGTGGATGATGAAGGTGGACAAAATTTCTTGCAGATGATGGAGGCACTGTCATCCAAAAACGGAATCTGTTTTGCCTTCACACAAAGACTCCCGAAACTACCCCGTTATGATAACTTAGCTGAAGTTTATGGTGTACTAATAAATAGTTATGTGGAAGTCACAGATGACAAAGCCAACACATTTATCATCTATGGAGAATCTATGACACTCATATGGCTAACAACTATTTTCTTTCTACAAGATACTGAAATAAATGACATTGCATCAGTTACAAAAGTTTGGATCATAACAACTCAGATTGATTTCATATTGTTGAGGTTGCAAAGGAGTTGGGATCTTGGTCTCTTCCAAGGTGCCATTTGCTTCACAATTCACTCAAAAAAGCTTCCAGGGTTCCAGGAGTTTCTTCAGAGCATAAAACCTGATGGGATAAAAGAAAATGGTTTTCTGAAGGAGTTCTGGGAGCAAGCATTTGACTGTGATTTTCCAAACTCCACTGTGTCAATGGACACAAATGAACAATGTACTGGAGAGGAGAGACTGGAGAGTCTTCCTGATCCACTCTTTGAAATGCGCATGACCGGCCACAGCTACAGTATCTACAATGCTGTCCATGCCGTGGCTCATGCTTTACATGACATTTCTTTAACAAGATCCAAGCACAGAGAAAAGGTGTGTCATAAAATAATGGATCTTCAGGATCTGCAGCCTTGGCAGGTATTGTGCTAAAAATAAGTCCAGATTCTCATGTGAAACTAATTGTATGGAATGCTACTGTGTATTTTATTCCTTTGATATTTCTTTTCTGCACATTCTGGCCAGAAAAAGCATTTAGGTTTTTATCTCTTATTGCAAAAGGGCTGATTTTTTATTATTGGAATTTGTTTAAAAATATTAATAAACACTAATGGTAAAGAAGTGTTTTTGTATATCATGACATTCCATTCAAAATCTTTGTAACTGTAACTCCCCCTCCCTTTTTGTCGTTATGTCTGTCAATCAGCTCCACCCTTTCCTTCATGGCATTTCCTTTAACAATTCAGCTGGAGAAACAATGTCCTTTACTGCTAAAAAGGAAATGGGAGGTGGATTTGACATCATGAACATGGTCATATTCCCAAACAAGTCCTTCCTTCGTGTGAAAGTTGGAGAGGTGGCTGATAGTGCTTATGAAGGGAAGAAATTCATCATTCATGAGGACATGATAATGTGGCACAAAGGTTTTAACCAGGTCAGCATCCTGAGGTATTTCTGTCACCTCCCATTTTCTCCAGATGTGTCCTGACAGAATAGCTGTTTCCCTGCATACTTCGTTTGCTTCTAATTGATGGTCATAGGAATAATCTGGCTGTTTAGCACATCGAAAGCCTAAGTTCAACACTGAGTTCAACAAACAATGGTATATTTCTGTATATTTTACCTTTGCCTCATTTATAGATGGCAGACGTTCTGTGGGATTTTGATTAAATGTGTTAGCGATCCAGCACTGTGTTATCTAACTTTCTATTGCACAAGAGCCACACCTCAGTTGGAAGAATCATACTTGACCCGCAAAGTCAACTATTCCAGTCCTATGCATCTCTAAGTAGCAATGGAAAAAATCAGCAACACCTAATGTTAGTGAGAAATATTTCTCAATGGTCAGACTATAGAAAAGTTTGTATTCTATGCAGAAGTTTAAGGAACACATTATTGCGTGGACAGGCGGAGTCCCCAGATCACGAGTGGTCCCCCCCGTCATGTGGAATAACGACTCTAGACAACGTGCTATGGGATTAAATTGGCCACAACTTTATTAAATTTCAAATGTGGGTAGACCTTGGCTCAGGCATTGGACGTTCTCCCTCCCCAGTCCCCAGCCGGGGACCTAGGGAGCTTCAGGGTTATCCAGTGTGTGTGGGGGGGATGGGCTGGCTCTGGAGAACATATGTTCAAGCAGAGACAGCCGCCCCCGTTACACCGCCGCCGCAGGGGAGAGCAATGACGACCTTTCGGCATACGGTCAATGCCTCCCTTCAGAAACCCCCTTTAACGGGGAACCCTGGTATCGCCGCCGCAAAGAGGAAGATGGACTAAAGGATTCCGCCCAAGGCCTGATACCGCCAAAGTTGTGACGTTTTGCTACGGGAAAGGCGAAACCTGCCAATGCAGGGAAATTCCTTTCCGGCCCTTTAACAGCGACCTTATCGTAGCAGCGCCCGCATACCTGTGGAGAAAGGTTAACCTGCAAAACCTATAAAGAAAAGTTAACCTGCAAAAGAAGACATTAACTGAGGGTGGGTAGGGTGGGAGAAGCTCTGGAGCCAAGTGAGGATTACCAGGTAAGATCCTCCCTCTATTGTGTGGGCAGGTAGTCCCTCCCCCTACCTGGCCTGGTTTCCCTGGCAACGCTTCCCCCAGGTGGGATTGGACAACTTACTGAAGTAGGCGGGGACCTCCAGGTATCCCACCTGAGGGAAGGCAAAGCCTATGCTGATGGGGCCACTCCAGATCCAGGGCTGCACGCGTCCACGCAAAGGGCGCCCCCCGTTTTAAGCGGGGAGCGGTCATTGTTGCTGGAATTGTTGGCATCTGTCTGTCTTGGGAGACAATTGAGGTAAAGTCATACTGTTGCAAGGTTAAAGCGCCTGCTGTGGCAGTAGAGACTGATAAAGGAGAGACTTGTTTTGTTATTGTTGGGGCAGATGAAGGTGTCCGGTTGTGCTACTGAGGGGAATCATGCTGTTACTTCTCTCTGTGCTCCTACCGGGGGTCATTCATCCTCTTGTTTATGCTGTGGATGCATGACCTTACTGCCTGCCATGGAATGAGTATATAAGAAATTCTGTAGGCGAACTTTTTTCGTAAAGTCTCCAACCTGAACCCCCTTCCTGTTTATGGATAGGTGATACCCATTTCTGTGTGCACTGAACACTGCCGTCCTGGTCATCAGAAGAAAAAGAAGGAAGGTGAAAAGTTTTGTTGCTATGATTGTGTTCCATGTCCAGAAGGCAAGATTTCAGACCAGAATGGTACATGATACTGAAATCATTTTTATTTTAATGGCAAAGTCTTTTTAATGGATATTGCCTAAGAGCTAATTACAAATGATTATTCACTATGCTGTGCATACCAGTAAGCTCTTCTGCTTGGTATGGGGTGCAAATATTTCTCAATTGACTCCCAGTACCTTCTCAAAAACACTTAGATATACTAATTACCCTTGTGCAGCCTTCATGGATTTGGCAGGAAGCCTCAATGATGTCTAAATCATTTAGTTCTCTATATACTTTATAACGGGACGCGGGTGGCGCTGTGGGTAAAACCTCAGTGCCTAGGACTTGCCAATTGCATGGTCGGCGGTTCGAATCCCCGTGGCGGGGTGCGCTCCCGTTGCTCGGTCCCAGCGCCTGCCAACCTAGCAGTTCGAAAGCACCTCCGGGTGCAAGTAGATAAATAGGGACCGCTTACCAGCGGGAAGGTAAACGGCGTTCCGTGTGCTGCGCTGGCTCGCCAGATGCAGCTTGTCACGCTGGCTACGTGACCCGGAAGTGTCTCCGGACAGCGCTGGCTCCCGGCCTATAGAGTGAGATGAGCGCACAACCCTAGAGTCTGTCAAGACTGGCCCGTACGGGCAGGGGTACCTTTACCGTTACCTATACTTTATAACATACTAGGCATATAATTGGCACATATTAATGATAATAATAATAATAAAATTGAGCTTGGTATTATAATAAAATGTATTGTTACATTATCATCTACTCACTAAGAACCAACAGGTTCAAATTAAACAGCCGTCACATGGAAGGCAAAGAAGCACATTAATCGTCTTTGGAATTTGGCCTATCTGTTTGATATCTACTGGGAGGGCATTCCACAGGGCAGATGTGACTACTGAAAAGGCCCTTGCACCTTGCAATGAGGGAACCTTCAGAAGGCCCTCGGAGCTTGATCTCAGTGTCTAGGCTGAAGAATGTGGATGGAGAAACTCCTTCAGGTGTACTGGGCCGAGGCCATTGGGGGATTTAAAAGCAGCACCAACACTTTGAATTGTGTTTGGAAATGTACTGAGAGCCAATGTAGCTCTTTTAGAACCAGTGTTATATGGTCCTGGCAGCTGCCCAATTCTAGATTAGTTTTTTCTGAGTCACCTTCAAAGATAGCCCCACATAGAGCACATTGCAATCCAAGGGGGAGATAGCCAGAACACATACCAGCCTAGTGAGACAATGCACTAGCAGGTAGAGTCTCAGCTGGTGTGTGAGATGGAGTTGGTAGACTAAGAAGGAGCAGGTTAAAATTAGACGACTTTCATATAGATGGCAAATAAATCACATTAATCTCCTTTGGAATTTCACCTGTTTTTTCAGATATAGATGACTGTTTCAGATGCCTGGAAGATCAATATCCAAACAGGAAGAGAAACCAATGCATCTCCAAAACTATGAGCTTTCTTTCCTATGAAGAACCTTTTGGGATCAGCTTAGCTTCCGTAGCTCTTTCTTTTTCCCTTCTCACGACTCTGGTGTTAGGAATTTTTGCGAAGCACAAAGATACTCCCATAGTCAAAGCCAACAACCGAGCCCTCACCTACGCTCTCCTGGTCTCTCTTCTGCTCTGCTTCCTCTCTTCTTTGCTGTTTATCGGGAAACCTGGGAAAGTGACCTGTCTTCTCAGGCAACCTGCTTTTGGCATGATCTTCTCTGTGGCTATTTCTTGCATGTTGGCCAAAACGATCACTGTAGTTGTAGCTTTCATGGCCACCAAGCCAGGGTCTAGCATGAAGAAGTGGGTAGGGAAAAGACTGGCCTACTCAGTTGTAATTTCCTGCTCTTTTATTCAAGCAATTATTTCTACGGTATGGTTGATAACCTCGGCTTCCTTTCCGGATTTAGATATGCACTCTGTAACTACAGAAATCATTGTGCAATGTAATGAAGGGTCTGTGACCCTGTTTTATTGTGTCCTGGGCTACATGGGCCTCCTGGCCATTGCCAGCTTTATTGTAGCATATTTTGCCCGCAGATTACCTGACAGTTTTAATGAAGCCAAATTCATTACCTTCAGCATGTAGCTCTTCTGCAGTGTTTGGCTGTCCTTTGTCCCAACCTACCTGAGCACCAAAGGGAAATACATGACAGCGGTGGAGATCATTTCCATCTTGGCCTCCAGTGCTGGCTTATTGGGCTGCATCTTCGCTCCTAAATGCTACATTATTGCCTTGAGGCCAGAGTTGAACAACAGAGAGCAACTAATAAAGAGAAAGAATTAAAAAGAACCTTGGGGATTTTCCTTCACTGTTTTATTATATATGAAGTGGAATTGTTTAAAATCGATGGCATTTTTACTACAGCCTCCCTATAGAGATTATGCTGCTATTCCAACGTCACTCCAACCTCATAGAACTTTCTCTATGCTTCAGACCTGGTGATCGGTGGAAATGAGCACAAAGGGAAGAACTGTATTGTGATGCAATATGAACGTTAAAACACACCTTTCAGTGAAGAGTTGTATTCTGGTAGAATGTGAGCATTTATGAATTAATTGGAAGGTAGAATACAGGGTTACTGAATACCAAGCATATGACAATAGTTTTCAGAGAGGAAATATTTAATTTCATCCTGATAGGAAACAGCCTGTGACTTTTTGTTGAACTCCAATTTGCTGTAACATCTAAATCATGAGAGGCTGTAAAACCCCTGGAGCAATGCCTGTATTGAAGGTGAATTAAATGTGGGCCAACAAGCTGATTTTCGGAGGGATGAAAAGAAGCCTAATTCATACAAAGTACAGTACTTACCTTTTTATGAGAAGGTATTTGTGGAAGGCTTACTTCTGCAGAATGCCATAATGGGTAGGGTACTTGATGGCAGAAAAACTAGTTTTGGCCTCTTCCTAGTTTTGGCACAAGATTTAGGTTGGTGCGGACAATTGCCCCACACAGGGCACCAAGCTGAGGGGACTTTATACAGGTACTTACTGAGTAGATCCATAAAAAGCAACTGTACTAAAAGGAACTGTGGAAATAAGATTTATTTAGGGAAGAGTGTTGCCAAATGTCCTTCTCCCTCAAGGTAGCATATTATCAAAACGTGCCCCTTCTGCTTCTCAGCTGTATATTGCTTCGTGTACATGCACTAGCCCCTGTCCTGCATTAGCAGCCAGTGCAATTCTTTCAACAAGGGCATAATATGATGGTGAAATTCTGCTGCAGTGAGCAGTTGGGTCTCTACATTTTGTACCAGCTTCAGATTTGTGGTCAACCTCAGTGACAGCCCTACATAGAATGTATTAAAGCAGTAATCCAATCTGGAGGTTGGCAGTGTAAATAAAAGACAATCAGGAGAACTCAAAAGCCTGAATGAACCATGGATGAAGGTGTTCTTGGTGATACATCTGATTTTTGCCACAAATTGCAAAATGTGTAGAGATTTGTTAGATTGCCAGTTCTTTATTAATTTACAGTTGGGAACCACTAAGGGGCAGAGGTAACATGCAATCAGATTTGGGATAAACAAATCCAATCAATTTTGCTGATTACATTTAGACATACAACATAGAACAGTTACATAAAATGATAATTAAAACAGAACAGCAGCATGTGCTCAGAAAATGGCGTGTTCAAGTGTATATATCATAATTGTTACATATATGAAATGATGTATAATAATCTTTATGCTTAGATTTTTAACCTTTAGAAAAAGTTATTTTGTATGAAAATCAATTTTAATTTAGAGGGATTTATAGGAATTTTGTAGTTTAAGGTAGAAAAGGGAAAATTAAAATCTATACTTCATGCATGTGAAACAGGGCGGTGAAGTATAAGTAGAATTCTGCCATATGTTTCAGAATTCGTATAATCAATAAAATCACCCCAAACTGCATAAAATTGTCATGTTTCTTTTCGCCTCCTGCTACTTTCATGTTTTGTGTCAGGTTTTTTTTCTAATAATGCTGTTTGCCAAATTGTATTACACCATGGATTTATAGTCAATAATTGTAATTCTTTCCATGCCTTGGCAACAGTTGTTATTGCAATGGTTAATAGATGTTTTATGAGTTCTTTATTTCTAATCTGCAACATATCATGACAATAATATTTATATAGAGCTAGTCCTAGAGTCATGGGAGCTGTCTGCTTTGTAACTAAAGATATTTTTGTAAATACATTTTCCCAAAACCTTTCTGTTTTTTGACACGCCCATCACATGTGCTGACATGTCCCTAATATATGTCCCTATCCAACATGTTGGTTACCAAAAGTGCCACTCTGGGCCAAAATGCTGAGAAAGTTATATCCTCAAGCACTTATGCAAATAATTATATTTAGTTCACTTGGTCAAAGCCCACGAGACTTTCTGGTAGGTACTTGAAAACAGTCAATAAGCCACCCTGGAAGTGGTTATAATAAATCACTCATTTTGCCCCAGACCACCTGCCAGAGGGGCAAGAGGCAGGCAGAACCATTTCACTTTTATTTATGAAATCTTCCCTTCTTCATATTATTGACCAGACTTTAAATGAGTGGTGATAATTTTGTCTACACATCAAGGCATGCATATTTCAGGCTTTGAATCAGCTCACAAGTCACTTTTTTAGATTTGCCGCAATTTGTAATTGCAGAGTTCGGCATCATCAATTCTAACCAGGATGGCATAAGCAATTCTAACTTTCAGGATGTTGTTGCTATGGTTGTTTCTGTTTCTGCAAATGTTTGTTGAGTGCAAAATAGATGCTATCAGGTGTCCAATGAATGATCCATTTCCTATTCCACATGAGTGGTACCAACCAGGGGGCTTCATCATCGGTGGGATTTCTTCCCAAATCTTTCACATATTCAGCGAAGCTTTTTTCAAGGAACACCCTTCGCAGAATCTCTTTGATGTTTCATAGTAAGAGTCTCCTCTTTACCCTACATTTCTCTCTAGTCTCTTTCCTTCTGTGTTATGCCCTTAGAATTGTAGACCTGATGGTTGAGACAGTTCTGTAACATTTGTAAGCTGCTGCCTTGTTTTTTTGTATTGCATATTTCCTTATTTTTTCTATTATATTTTAACATAGTTCCTTTAAAATGTGTAGGCTAGGCAAAAGTTCACACAGCAACTGAATTAAGCCGGTGCATTTATGTGAGGATTTATGGTGCATTTTAAATAAAGGCTGCAGGGAAAATGTGAAAAAGTGAATTTAGGATTGGGAATGCAAGAAACAATGATAAAGCAAAAGGTGGTTTTGTCGAAGCAGAACACAGATGCCCTGCTTAATAATCATTTTTATCTAATGTTTGTTTTCTCTTAACTTAGAGCCATGAATTACAAACACCATTGTCTCATTTCAATCAAAAATCAATTGGAATAAGAAATGGCCAAAACTGTGGTATACTCATTTTATGCATTGTAGAATTCCCTTCTGGAATTGTAAATTAATTAACTTCACTTGCAGCGTGGTAACAAAATTCTACCAGCACATACTTGCCTTGACATTTGCTGTGAAAGAGATCAATGAGAACCCCACAATATTGCCTAATATCACTCTTGGGTTTCACATCTACGATAGCTATCATGATGCAAGAATGACCTACCGTGCCACATTAGACCTGCTCTTCAAATCTCATAGATTTGTCCCCAATTATAAATGTGAGCTCCAGAATAACCTTTTGGCCATCATTGGGGGACTTAGCTCTGATACCTCCTTCCATATGAGAAACAGCATAGGCCTCTACAAGATTCCACAGGTAGGATCTCTGAATGGGATGGGTCTGGTGGGCAGATTTCCAAGATGACTAGACTCCTTATGGACCAAAATCATTGCACCTTCTGTAGAACTAATAAATATCTATTATTTATTTTTAAAACATTATTATTAAATATAAAACAAGGATGAAGATGAGATTGTTTGGAAATGCTAGTGCTAGCTACCTAAATCTTACCTACCTAAAATTGAGGGAGCATAGCAATGAATACATTTTTAACATCATTCTCTGAGGGAACCAAAATGAAAGACTTACCCAGTTGGGGAAAACCAGAGTATCTTTGTTATTTCCATATCCTACCCAACAAGCAGCGTAACTTGAAAGATGCTATTTGTGATATTATTGCCTTCCACTAGAAAAAAATGTTCAGAATTGTGATATTATAACATATTGCAACAGCAATATATGTTTCTCAATTATCAAAGTCCCTTTACCACATCTTGCCCTCTCCCAGCCATGGCCATTTTGCAGGACTACCCGTCAATAATAGTTGATTTAACTGAAACATCCTCCCCTAGTGCCCTTGTGACCAGATTACAAACTGGAATTCCATTTAGAGCTCATATAACCACTTTTTAAATTAAGCCTTACTGGTTGACAGTTTGCTTGCTATGTGGCAGCCCCTAAAATTTTGAATTCTCTGCAGTGGGATGTCTAGCATCTTCAGTGTACTGTGGTACTTCGGTTTTCGAACGTATCCGTTGTTGAACATTTCTGGTTTTGAAGATGCTTCCATTTTCGAATGCACCTCAGAACTCGAATGTGCCATGTGGCTTCGGCTGAATTTATGAAGCCATTGCAACTAATGGGAAGCTGTGCCCTGGTTTTTGAATGTTTTGGAAGTTGAACAGTCTTCAGGAATAGATTAAGTTTGAGAACCAACGTACCACTGTATAGTTAATACTAATTTGCCTGGTGCTCTTTAAAGACGCACTTCCTCACCCTAGCCTTTCACACCATGTATACATATGGACCAACCCTATAAGTAAAGGTAAAGGGACGCCTGATCATTAGGTCCAGTTGTGGCCAACTCTGGGGTTGCGCCGCTCATCTCGCATTACTGGCCGAGGGAGCCGGCGTACAGCTTCTGGGTCATGTGGCCAGCATGACTAAGCCGCTTCTGGCGAACCAGAGCAGCACACAGAAATGCCGTTTACCTTCCCGACAGAGTGGTACCTATTTATCTACTTGCACTTTGACGTGCTTTCAAACTGCTAGGTGGGCAGGAGCTGGGACCGAACAGCAGGAGCTCACCCTGTCGTGGGGATTCGAACCACCTACCTTCTGATCAGCAATTCCTAGGCTCTGTGGTTTAACCCACAGCGCCACCCACGTCCCGCATAGGATATGGACCAACCCTATACTATTGATTATTATCCATCTTTCCATTTATTTCATTCTATGCTGCTTTTCCATAAACAGAATCTTGCTCGAAGCAGCTCATAACAAAGAAACAGGGATGCATTTCAAGCCAACACTTCAAAAACTATTTCATAATAACACACCAAAGCAATGCCACAAGAAGAATGTCATAGCATAGCAAACAATAACAATATTATACCATAGCAAAAATAATGATTTCAAAAATAATGACATGCCAAACCCCCCTCATTCTTATGCTATGAATAAAACGAGATTACTTAGAAAACATTCAGCATCTAATAACAAAATAAAAAGGGAACTTCACAGTTTCCCCTTGGTCCAAAAACATCGCTCCCATGATGTTTCTCACAGCCCCTCACCTGCAGAAGCTGCTTAACAGGCTTCCAAGGGCAAAGGGTGGGTAGCGGAAAACACTTCCCCCATGATATCATGATGTTACTATAGCTGTGTTTCCAAGATTCAGAAAGTGCCTGTACTTAATACTCACTTCTTAAAAGCAAGAAGTAAATTCCCATAAAAGGCATAATGATTCTTTTTTAAAATGGACATATATTCATAGTTGTAGAGAATTAAATGAAAGAGTCATCGTTCACAATGTACTTCTGTAAAATCTATGCAATTTCTTTTAGCTCACTTATGGTTCATTTCCCACGGAGGAGGAGAGTGAGGAAAGTCAGATCTCTTCCTTCTACCGCATGGTTCCAAATGAAGCCCATCAATACATGGGAATAATCAGCTTGCTTAAGCATTTTGGGTGGACGTGGGTTGGACTCATTGTTGTGGATAATGAAGGTGGAGAAAATTTCTTGCAGATGATGGAGCCACTGTTTTCCAAAAATGGAATCTGTTCAGCCTTCACACAAAGATTCCCCAAACTACCCCGTTACGATAACATAGATGAAGTTTACGATGTCCTATTAAGTACTCACAAGGTGGTCAAGGATGACAAAGCCCAGACATCTATCATCTATGGAGAATCTATGGCACTCATATGGCTGACAGCTATTTTCTTTTTTCTGCAAGATCTTAAAAAGAATGACATTGCAACAGTTACAAAAGTTTGGATTATAACAACTCAGATTGATTTCATATTGTTGGGGCTTCAAAGGAGCTGGGATCTTGGTCTCTTCCAAGGTGCCATTTGCTTCACAATTCACTCAAAAAAGCTTCCAGGGTTCCATGAGTTTCTTCAGAGCATCAAACCTTATGGAATAAAAGAAAATGGTTTTCTGAAGGACTTCTGGGAGCAAGCATTTGACTGTGATTTTCCCAACCCCAGTGTGCCAATGGACACAAGTGAACAATGTTCTGGAGAGGAGAGCCTGGAGAGTCTTCCTGATCCATTCTTTGAAATGAGCATGACTGGCCACAGCTACAGTATATACAATGCTGTCCATGTGGTGGCTCATGCTTTACATGACATTTCTTTAACAAGATCCAAGCAAAGAGCAATGATGGGTCATAACATATTTGAAGTTCAAGATCTGCAGCCCTGGCAGGTAATGTGCTTGGTCCACATTGTCATTTGCAAAAGCCCTTAAAAAATGAAATGGTAATCTGCATTTAAATATTTTTACAAGCTTGGAAATTGCGCTCTACGTGGGACTAGTTCGGAAGGTGACCCGGAAACTACAACTAATCCAGAATGCGGCAGCCAAGACCACATAACACCAGTCTTGAAAGACCTACACTGGCTCCCAGTACGTTTCCGAGCACAATTCAAAGTGTTGGTGCTGACCTTTAAAGCACAAAACGGCCTAAAGGAGCATCTCCACACCCATCGTCCAACTCGGACACTGAGGTCCAGCTCTGAGGGCCTTCTGGTGGTTCCCTCACTGTGAGAAGAGAAGTTGAAGGGAACCAGGCAGAGGGCCTTCTGGGTAGTAGTGCCCACCCTGTGGAATGCCCTCTCATCAGATATCGAAGAATTAAACAACTATCTGACATTTAGAAGACATCTGAAGGGAGCTCTGTTTAGGGAAGTTTTTAATGACTGAAGTTTTAATGTATTTTTAACCATTTGTTGGAAGCCGTCCAGATGTGTGGGGAATAAATGTATTATTTATTTATTTATTTATGTTGTTGTTGTTGTTGTTGTTATATTTAAAATTATATTTTGCACATTCTGGCCTGGAAAGGCATTTAGTCTTCCATGTATAATGAAGGTTTTTATCTTATATGGCATAATTTTTCACTTTTTGTCATTCTTAGATAATACTAACCAGCACAAACAGTAAAATGTGTGTTTCTATATCACGGCATTATATTCATAATCTTCATTTCTGTCACTCCTCCTTTTTATTTCAATCAGCTCCATCTTTACCTTCCTGACATTTCATTTAACAATTCGGATGGAGAAACACTGTCCTTTAGTGTTAAAAAGGAAATGGTAGGTGGATTTGACATCATGAACATGGTCATATTCCCAAACAGATCTTTCCTTCGAGTGAAAGTTGGAGAGGTGGATTATAGTGCACCTGAAGGAAAGAAATTCATCCTTCATGAGGACATGATAATGTGGCACAAAGGTTTTAACCAGGTAAGAATCCTAACAGGATATTTTTTTTGTCTGCTCTAAGGTACAAATGTGTCCAGACAGAAAATTTATTTTTTCCCTGCAAATCTTCTTTCTATTGAAAAATGTCATAGGGATAATACTGCTGTCTAGCAGAATGAAAGCCTAGGCAAAACACTGCCAAATTATATGTGCACCAGGCTCTTAAAGACCCAGATAACTAGCACACTGAAATCCTAGTTGCAAAACCAAATCATCAGCAATCAATGGTGTATCTGTTGTAGATTAAAGCTATGCCTCATCTGAGGGAACTCAAGCAAATATTTTAGTGAGCCAGCATTAGGTGATTTCTGATTCCATTGCATAAATCTCAGTTGAAGAAATTGTGCTGAACATGTGAAGTCCCCCCTAACCCTAACCCTAACCCTAACCCTAACCCTAACCCTAACCCTAACCCTTTGCATGTCTTAATTGGTTTGGTAAACATTAGAAACAACTTTTGATAAAATTAGAAAGCAAGAGGACTTGAATGTCAGACCAGAGATACAGCTGCAGTTTTTTGCAAATCTTCATTTTATAAGAAATTCAGAAAAAGAACTTCTTTTTGCTCTCCAACCAGAAACCCCTTTCCTATTTATGGATAGGTGATGCCCATTTCTGTGTGCAATGATCACTGCTTCCCTGGTCATCAGAAGAAAAGGAAGGAAGGTGAAAAATTTTGCTGCTATGATTGTGCTGCATGTCCAGAAGGCAAGATTTCAGACCAGAATGGTACAAGAGAAAGAAATATTTTTTTTTCATCACAAAGATTCATTATGGATTGTGCTTAAGACCTAATTACAAATATTTATTTACCGTGCTGTGCATATAAGTAAGCTGCCAGAACATATACGTTAAGATATTAAAAAGTAGACATATTCAGATAGTTTAAGCAAGACTACGATAACCTCAGAAGTCAAGTGATAATGATGATAGAAATGATGATGGTGATAAGGGCGTGTTCTCCTTCATGGAGAGCACGTGTTGCGGTGGGGGCCGCCAGGACACTCCAAAGTTGGGGGCGGGCTAATTGATCGTTGGCCACTGATGCGATTGGGGCTTCCCTTGTTGTTGGGAAGAAGTTAATGTTGCCATTTGTTGATTGACAGCCAGAAATGCTAAAACTCCTTGCACGAGGCTAGGGCTTCCTCTTTTCACCCGTGCGTCGGATTGCCCATCCCCCTCCCTAGAATTAGGGTTGTTCGCTTTGACCTTGCTATGCCTGTCATGGGGTCGTCTGCTCTTGGGGCAGGGGCCCGGTAGGAATTTTGTCCATCTGGCTGATTGGCTGGGGCCATTTGGTTTTTGCCTACTGCGTAGCAAATCATCACAACTTGTAAGGTTGTGGTTAGGCATTGGTTTATGGTTTAGTTGGTTGAGGGGCAGTGGTTGAGTGCCTGCCCTTGGTAGGTTGAGTGCCTGCCCCTTTAATGCTGCTGCTGCAAGGGATTCTGTTAAAGGAATTGGGGGATAACTATTGCTTGTCCACTCTGTCAAGGGGGCTCGGGCCATAGCAATGAGCTCCTGGTTGCATTTGGGGTGAGGGCAGGTTCCCTGCTCTGTCATTACCCCCAAGTGTATTCCCCTATTTTGACTTTCACATTGTGAGGAATGTCAGTCTGTCCCCCACGGTGGGGGCAGATAGTCGCAACCAATGCCTAAGCAACCACTCACAAATTTGTATTTTAATAAAGTTGTGGCCAAAATTATGCCAAAAATCTTAAACAAAAAATTCTGTGTGATTCGTGAGTTATTGGGGTGGCCCTGGGGACCTCAACACGCAACTAATTCAATCTGTTCAGATGTAAGATCTAAACTTGATTATATGCCACAGGTTCTGTGTCTGATAGCTGTTTCACCTCAGTTCCCTCTGCAACAGATGCCACATTAAGGTGGAGGGTTTGCCCAATTCCATATCAGCACAAATAAATATTTAAGAGTCAAGGATAAACCTTTTGCTGAGAAAAAACAATTAATGTGCTTAACAGAGCTTTTGGACATTTAAAGATAAAGATAAATTTACCCCAGTAAGGGTAAGATTGGTGACCACGCAATGAGCAATTTGATGCCCCAAAGATCCCCAAAGATGGGATAGTTATACTACATTTCCTTTGAAAAATACAAAAGCATATTACATAATTGCTAATTCCCTTGAATCCTGAATTATCAGATAAATACTATATTATTGTAACATAACTCATGGTGGTCCTCCACAACAAAAATTGACTACATAAAACAATGTTGCTATACTTTATTATTGCATTGCATCTTTTTCAGAATGGTATGTGATTGGTTCTTATAATATGCATGATTTCAAAGATACAGAAGTAAGCATTATTGTGATGCAGGAGTTTTGTCACTTGGTACATTTTGTTGCAGGTGTGGATTGATTGAGAAATACATTTTTAAAAAAGAATGGTGTGAACTCATTTATATCCTATGAATGAGGTTATGTTCAGGAGAGATTGATGTTAGTTCAAGATAGAAAACATATATCTAGTCTGTCTCTTAAGGATATCAACAAGTTAAGATTCCTTTAATTCCAAGTTTGATAAATATTAATGTGGTGCATAGGGTTATGGTAAAATAATGAATTATAGCATTAGCTGTGGGGCCTCATCCATTATATTTGCAACCAGCCCAAATTGGCGCAGCAGCAGGAGTGTTTGGCACATACTGGTACTGATGATAATAATATTGAGCCTGGTATGATATCAAAATGCGATGTTACCATCTAATCACTAAGAATCAGCAAGTTGATATGGAAGGCAAAGAAAGCACATTAATTGTCTTTGGAATTTGACCTGTTTTTCAGATATGGATGACTGTTTCAGATGCCCAGAAAATCAATATCCAAACAAGATGAGAAGCCAATGCATCTCCAAAACTATGAGCTTTCTTTCCTATGAAGAACCTTTTGGGATTAGCTTAGCTTCTGTTGCTTTTTCTTTTTCCCTTCTCACAACCCTGGTGTTTGGCACTTTTTTGAAGCACAAAGATACCCCCATAGTCAAAGCCAATAACCGAGCCCTCACCTACACTCTCCTGGTCTCTCTTCTGCTCTGCTTCCTCTCTTCTTTGCTGTTCCTTGGAAAACCTGGGAAAATGACCTGTCTTCTTAGACAACCTACTTTTGGCATGATCTTCTCTGTGGCTGTTTCTTGCATGCTGGCCAAAACAATCACTGTAGTTGTAGCTTTCATGGCCACCAAGCCAGGGTCCAGCATGAGGAAGTGGGTAGGGAAAAGACTGGCATACTCAGTTGTAGTTTCCTGTTCTTTTATTCAATCTATTGTTTGTGCTTTGTGGTTGATGACATCTCCCCCATTCCCTGATGTAGATATGCACGCTGTAACCACAGAAATCATTGTGCAATGTAATGAAGGGTCCGTAATCCTGTTTTATTGTGTCCTGGGCTACATGGGCCTCCTGGCCATTGCCAGTTTCATTGTGGCATTTCTTGCTCGCAGATTACCTGACAGTTTTAATGAAGCCAAATTCATTACCTTCAGCATGTTGCTCTTCTGCAGTGTTTGGCTTTCTTTTCTTCCAACCTATCTGAGCACCAAAGGGAAATACATGGTAGTGGTGGAGATCATCTCCATCTTAGTGTCCAGTGCTGGGTTACTGGTCTGCATCTTCGCTCCAAAATGCTACATCATTATCTTGAGGCCTGAGTTGAACAACAGAGAGCAACTAATAAAGCGAAAGAATTAAAAAGAACCCTAGTAATTTTCCTTCACCATCTTATTATATATGAAGTGGTGTTGTTTAAAATCAACGACATTTTTACTATAGCCTCCCTATAGAAATTCTGCTGCTATTCCAACCTCACTCCAAACTCATAGAACTGTCTCTATGCCTCAGACCTAGTGATAGATGCAGTGGCGTAGCGTGGGTTGTCAGCACCCGGGGCAAGGCAAGTAATTTGCACCCCCTAACCCGTGGATTTTAGCACTCGAGAGCGAGCGCCCCCCCCAGATGTTGCGGCCAAGGTGGTTGTCGCTAATGGAAGCGAAAGCTCAGAAAAAGCTCAATATGGAGGCCAAATGGCCGAAATATCTTATTTTAAAAAAAAGGAATTTATTAAATTTATTATCTGCGGAGCCCCCGCGTGCCGAGGCAGCCGAAGCCCCCTCCCCTCGGGCGCCCGGCGGAGGAAGGAACCACGGCCCGCCGGGCGGCCAGCGGCCTCTCTCCCGGTGCTGGGGGCGCCCGGCGGCGGCGGCAGCGGCAGCGGCGGCTTCTTCTCCTCCTCCTCCTCCTCCTCGGGACTCGCTTCTCCGGAGGCTGCCCCAAGGTGAGCCCGAGCCTTTCTCCCTGCTCCGCGTCTGGCTGCCTTGCTCTGCCGCACGGGCGACGGGGGTGTGTGTTGTGCATTGCGTTCTGCCTCCTGGGGCGGGAGGGAGCATCCTGGAGCCGCCTCCGCCTCCTCCTCCACCTGCGCAGGGCATGTGCCAGAGGAGGCTCCCCGGGAAATGGCCCTGGGCGCTGAGGCGGCATCCTCGGCGGCGGCGGTGCTGAGCGAGGCGAGGAGGGGGAACTGCCGGCGGGCGAGGATGCGCGGGCTGAGCGAGGGGCGCCCCCCTTCCGCTGCACCCCACCCCAACCAAGCCTCGATTGCATGTCCCTTCCCTCTGGACTCGCATCGCGCCCCCCCAGATGTTGCGCCCGGTGCGGCCGGCACCCCTGGCACCCCCCACGCTACGCCACTGGATAGATGGAAACTAGGAAAATGGGAAGAACTGTATTGTGATGCAATATTAACGTTAAAACACACCTTTAAGGGAAGAGTTGTATTCTGGTAGAATGTGAGCATTTATGAATTAATTGGAAGGTAGAACACAGGGTTATTGAATACAAAGCATAAGACAAGAGTTTTCAGAGAGGAAATATTTAATTTCATCCTGATAGGAAACAGCCTGTGACTTTTTGTTGAGCTCCAATTTGCTGAGTTCTGGAGGGATGGAGAACATTGCCCAGCTGTGTAGGCCGTTCCCTGCGAGACACTTTCCACCAGGCCTAAGGGGCGAGGCCCAGACTCACGCAGCCCTAGGAAAGAGGCTCCTCATGAGGCCAGAGGAACCTCACCTGGCTATTGTTTTATTGATTTAATATGCTGTAAACCACTTTGAAATTTTTATTAATTTTTATTAAAAAATTTTTATTAATATATATATATTATTATATTATATTATATTATATTATATTATATTATATTATATTATA
>JAXCMG010000111.1:21735-31750 GCA_034642415.1 Podarcis siculus
TATATTATATTATATTATATTATATTATATTATATTATATTATATTAATTTCCATGCCTTGGCAACAGTTGTTATTGCAATGGTTAATAGATGTTTTTTGAGTTCTTTATTTCTAATCTGCAACATATCATGACAATAAAATTTATGTAGAGCTAGTCCTAGAGTCATGGGAGCTGTCTGCTTTGTAATTAAAGATATTTTTGTAAATACATTTTCCCAAAACCTTTCTGTTTTTTGACACGCCCATCACATGTGCTGACATGTCCCTAATATATGTCCCTATCCAACATGTTGGTTGCCAAAAGGGCCACTCTGGGCTAAAATGCTGAGAAAGTTATATCCTCAAGCAATTATGCAAATAATTACATGTAGTTCAATTGGTCAAAGCCTACGAGACTTTCTGGTAGGTACTTGAATACAGTCAATAAGCCACCTTGGAAGTGGTTATAATAATTCACTCATTTTGCCGCAGATAGCCTGCTACAGGGGCAAGAGGCAGGCAGAACCATGTCGCTTTTATTTTTGAAATCTCCCCTTCTTCATATTATTGGCCAGACTTTAAATGGGTGGTGATAATTTTATCTACAAATCAAAGCATATTTCAGGCTTAGATTCAGCTCACAAGTCACTTTTTTAGATTTGCCGCAATTTGTAATTTCAGAGTCCAGCATAATCAATTCTAGCCAATTCCTCTTAAAAGAAACCAGGGCAGCGACCACACAAACTATAGAATGAGTGAAACATCTGAAAATACCTAAAAATATTTTCAATAGACTGGGTAATATCTCTGCTGAAGAGGTTTGTTGCAAGAGTATAAAAGATACACTTTCAGGATGTTGTTCCTATGGTTGTTCCTGTTTATGCAAATGTTTGTTGAGTGCAAAATAGATGCTATCAGGTGTCCAATGAATGATCCATTTCCTATTCCACATGAGTGGTACCAACCAGGGGGCTTCATCATTGGTGGGATTTCTTCTCACATCTTTCACATATTTTGTGAAGTTTTCTTCAGAGAACACCCTTCACAGATTGTCTTCGACGTTTCATAGTAAGAGTCTCCTCTCTACCGTACGTCTATTTGTTGTCTCTTTTCTTTTGTGTCATATCCTTAGAATGGTTAGCCTGATGGTTGAGACAGTACAGTGACATTCGTAAGCTCCTGGGCTAGATTTTGTGTGTCTCTCTCTGTGTATTTGCTTCCTACCCCCATTATATTTTAACACAGTTCCTTTAAAATGTGTATGTTAGGCAAAAGTTCATGCAGTGAATGTGATTTAGGCAGGTGCATTTATGTCAGGACTTATGTCTTTTTATATAAAGTTTTCTGGGAAAAGGTGAAGAAATGAATTTTAGATTGGTAATGTAGGAAACAAAGGTGGTTTGGTCGAAGTACCATGCAGAACACAGAAGAGCAGCTTAATCATCATTTTCATCCACTGTTTCTTGTCTCTTAGATTAGAACGATAAATTACAAATACCATTGTTTAATTTCAATCAAAATCAATTTGAATCAGAAATGGGGGAAACTGTGGCATGTTAATTTTATGCATTGTAGACATCTCCTCTGAAACTGTAAATTATATAACTTTTTTGCAGTATGGTGACAAAATTCTACCAGCACATACTTGCCTTGACATTTGCTGTGAAAGAGATCAATGAGAACCCCACAATATTGCCTAATATCACTCTTGGGTTTCACATCTATGATAGCTATCATGATGCAAGGATGACCTACCATGCCACATTAGACCTGCTCTTCAAATCTCACAGATTTGTCCCGAATTATAAATGTGACCTCCAGAAGAACCTTTTGGCCATCATTGGGGGACTTAGCTCTGATACCTCCCTCCATATGAGAGACAGCATAGGCCTCTACAAGATTCCACAGGTATTATTACTGAATGGGGTGATTGGGCAGATTTCCAGGATGAATAGACTTCTTATGGAGTCCTATTCATAAATAGATCTTCCTTAGGGACCAAAATCATTGCACTTTTCATAGAACTGATAAATATTTATTATTTATTATTATTATTATTATTTTAAAAAAACATTATTATTAAATATGAAACAGGAGGATGAAGATATAATTGTTAGGAAAGGCTAGTGCTAGCTACCTAACATTTCACCTGCCCAGAACTGAGGGAGCATAGCAATAAATAAATTATCAACATCATTCAAATAAATTTTCAACATCATTCTCTGAAGGAACCATAATGAAAGTCATTCACCAGTTGGTGAAAACGGGAGTATCTTTATTTTTTCAAAATCCCACCCAGCAAGCAGCGTAATTTGAAAGAAGCTTTTTGAAGCAATCTTTTCATTTGTGATATTATTAACTTTCAGTAGCAGCAATATATGATTCTCAATTATCAAAGTCCCTTTACAGCATCTTGCTCTCTTCTGTAAATAAAACTGTACTGGTTGACAGCTTGTTTGCTGCGGGAAGGGCCTTCTATGACATCCACTAAATTTTGGAATTATTTACAGTGTGATGTCTAGCACCTTCAGTGCATAGTGAATACCAATTTGCCATGTGCTCTTTAAAGACGACTTCTTCACTCCAGCCTTTCGCACTATATATACATATAAAGGTAAAGGTAAAGGTACCCCTGCCCGTACGGGCCAGTCTTGACAGACTCTGGGGTTGTGCGCCCATCTCACTCAAGAGGCCGGGGGCCAGCGCTGTCTGGAGACACTTCCGGGTCACGTGGCCAGCGTGACAAAGCTGCATCTGGTGAGCCAGCGCAGCACACGGAACGCCGTTTACCTTCCCGCTGGTAAGCGGTCCCTATTTATCTACTTGCACCCGGGGGTGCTTTTGAACTGCTAGGTTGGCAGGCGCTGGGACCGAGCAGTGGAGGCGCACCCCGCCGCGGGGATTCGAACCGCCGACCCTTCGATTGGCAAGCCCTAGGCGCTGAGGCTTTTCCCCATAGCGCCACCCACGTCCCTATATATACATATGGACCAGGGTCCATATACATATGGACCAGCCTTATTCTATTGATTGTCATCCGTCTTTCCATTCATTTTATTTGCATGCTGCTTTTCCATAAACAAAATCATGCTCAAAGCAGCTTATATCAAAGAGGGATACTGTACATTTCAAGCCAATATTACAAAGTTATTGCATATTAACACACCAAAGCAATAGCATCAGAAAATTATAGTACAGTGGTACCTTGGTTTGCGAACTTAATCCATTCTGGAAGTCCGTTCTTAAATCAAAGTGTTCTTAAACCAAAGCATCCTTAAACCAAGATGTGCTTTCCCATAGCAGTGGGGGACTCTATTTACAAGTGGAACACACTTGACAGGAAGTGGAACATGTTCTTATTCCAAGGCAAAGTTCACAAACCAAAACACCTACTTCTGGGGTTGCAGCGTTCTTAATCCAAGTTGTTCATAGACTAAGATGTTTTTAAACCAAGGTACCACTGTATAGCAAACAATGACAATAGCATAGCATAGCAAAACAATACAAAGATAATAACATACAAAAAAAACCCCTCATTCGTATACTATAAATATAACAAGATTATTTAACAACATGCAACAGCTAATAAGAAAATGACAAGGGAACTTCACAGTTTCCACTTGGTTGCAGAAACACCACTCAGATGATGTTTCTCAAAATTCCTCACCTGCAGCAGTTTCTTATTAGGCCTCCAAGGGCAAAGGGTGGGGTAGCGGAAAACACTTCCCCCATGATATCATGATGTTACTATTGCTGTGATTCCAAGATTCAGAAAGTGTCTATAGTTAATACTCAGTTCTTAAAAGCAAGACATAAATTTCCATAAAAGGCATAATATGATTCATGAATGATCTTTATGAATCTTGGACATATATTCATAGCTGTAGAGAATTAACCGAAAGAGTCATCGTTCACAATGTACTTCTGTAATATCTGTACAATTTCTTGTAGCTCACATATGGTTCATTTCCCACTGAGGAGGAGAGTGAGGAAAGTCATATCTCTTCCTTCTACCGCATGGTTCCAAATGAAGCCCATCAATACATGGGAATTATCAGCTTGCTTAAGCATTTTGGATGGACATGGGTTGGACACTTTGTTGTGGATGATGAAAGTGGAGAAAAATTCTTGGAGACGATGGAGCCACTGTTTTCCAAAAATGGAATCTGTTCAGCCTTCATACAAAGATTCCCCAAACTAGCCCGTTTCGATAACATTGATGAAGTTTACGACGTCCTATTAAGTAGTTACAATGATGTCAAAGATGACAAAGCCCACACATTTATCATCTATGGAGAATCTATGGCACTCATATGGCTGACAGCTATTTTCTTTTTTCTACAAGATATTGAAAAAAATGACGTTGAATCAGTTACAAAAGTTTGGATTGTAACAACTCAGATTGATTTCATATTGTTGGGGCTTCAAAGGAGCTGGGATCTTGGCCTCTTCCAAGGTGCCATTTGCTTCACAATTCACTCAAAAAAGCTTCCAGGGTTCCACGACTTTCTTCAGAGAATAAAGCCTGATGGGATAAAAGAAAATGGTTTTCTGAAGGACTTCTGGGAGCAAGCATTTGACTGTGATTTTCCAAACCCCAATGTGTCAAGGGACACAAGTGAGCAATGTACAAGAGAGGAGAGCCTGGAGAGTCTTCCTGATCCACTCTTTGAAATGGGCATGACTGGCCACAGCTACAGTATCTATAATGCTGTCCATGTGGTGGCTCATGCTTTACATGACATTTCTTTAAAAAGATCCAAACCCAGAGCAAGGATGGGTCATAACACATTTGAACTTCAAGATCTGCAGCCTTGGCAGGTAGTGTGCTGGAAATAAGTCCATATCGTATATATATATATTATTTTTTTTTGGGGGGGGGGGATAAAATAAAATAAAATGTGTTAACTGGTACTCCACATTTTATTTTTATTTTTTTACAAAGCTTTGTATATTTACGTTATGTATTGCACATTCTGGCCTGGAAAGACATTGTGTCGTCAATTTATAATGTAGGTTTTTATCTTCTATGTAAAATGGTTGATTTTTCACTTTTGGTCTTTCTTAGATAATGCTAACAAACACTAATAGTAAAATGTGTGTCACTATATCATGACATTAGGGGACGCGGGTGGCGCTGTGGGTAAAAGCCTCAGCGCCTAGGGCTTGCTGATCGAAAGGTTGGCGGTTTGAATCCCCGCGGCGGGGTGCGCTCCCGCTGCTGAGTCCCAGCGCCTGCCAACCTAGCAGTGTGTGTGTATCATGGCATTAAATTCAAAATTTTCATTTTCCCCACCCTTGTCTTTAATCTTTCAATCAGCTCCACCCTTTCCTTCATGACATTTCCTTTAACAATTCAGCTGGAGAATCACTGTCCTTTACTGCTAAAAAGGAAATGGGAGGTGGATTTGACATCATGAACATGGTCATATTCCCAAACAAGTCCTTCCTTCGAGTCAAAGTTGGAGAGGTGGATGATACTGCTCCTGAAGGAAAGAAATTCATCATTAATGAGGACATGATAATGTGGCACAAAGGTTTTAACCAGGTCAGAATCCTGGGGTATTCCTGTAGCCCCCATGTTCTCCCAAGGTGTCCTGACCGAACAGCTATTTGTTCTGCATACTATGTCTCTTTGTATTGGATAGTCACAGGGACAATCTGATTATTTAGCACATGGAAATCCTAGGTGCAAAACTCAACTGCCAATAAACATCAGTATATTTTTTGTAAATTTTACCTATTCCTTATTTATATATGACAGGGATTTAAGGGATATTGATTAAGTATGTTAGTCATCCATCACTGGGTTATCTATCTTTCTATTGCACAAGAGCCAACCTTGGTGGAAAGAATCATACTTGAACTGAAACGTCTTCCTCATCTCCAAGAAGGAATGGAAAATATCAGCAACACTAATGTTAGCAAGGGAGATGGCTCAATGGTCAGATTATATATAGTGCTGCATGCAATGCAAAAGTTTTATTTATGAATTGTTGTTTCTTGAATTGTTGGCACCCCCTGTTGGGAGACAATAGAGGGGTTAAGCTTTGAGGGTGAAGTCAAACTGAATAATGTCACTACTTCTCTCTGTGCTCTTTGTAGCAGTCATTCATTCTCTGGTTACTGCTATATCTGCATGCCCTGACTGCCCGTCATAGAATGAGTTTGCAATTAATTCAGTAGGATAACTTAAAAATAAAAATAAAATCCAACCTGTAACCCCTTCATGTTTATGGATAGGTGATGCCCATTTCTGTGTGCACTGAACACTGCCCTCCTGGTCATCAGAAGAAAAGGAAGGAAGGTGAAAAATTTTGCTGCTATGATTGTGCTCCATGTCCAGAAGGCAAGATTTCAGACCAGAATGGTACATGATATAGAAATCATTTTTAATTTCATCACAAATTATTATTATGGATTTTGACAAAGAGCTAATTACAAATGTTTATTTACCATGCTGTGCATATAAGTAAGCTATTCTGCTTGGTACGGTGTGCAAATATTTATCTGCTGACATCCAGCACTTTCTCAAAAACACTCAGAGAAGCTAATTACTCTTCTGCAATCAGTGGTGGAGCTAGGGGCTTTGGGACCCGGAGCGTGGGGGAGTGGCACGTCGCCCGTGGGGGTGTGGCACGTCACCCACACGAGTGTCCCAATGGGGGCGGCCCCTGCGCATGAGCATCCCAAAGGTGTTCCTCAGGGATGGAACCCGGGGCGGCCTGCCCCCCCCGCCCCCTTTCTATGCCACTGTCTGCAATGCTTTCTCATAGACTCATAGAATCTTAGAGTTGGAAGGGACCCAAAAGATGGATGGATTTGGAAGTTGCCCCAACATAGTTTAAGATATCCAAAAGAGAAGAAATAGTTTAAGCATTACATCAGCGGACAAGTGATAATGATGGTAACAATGATGACGACGATGACAAATTTAATCTGTTCAGATGTGAGGTTTGAACCTGATTATATGCCAAAGGTTCTGGGTCTGAAAAGGATAAACCAAGAACTCTGGCCACAAGTTTCAATGTAAGGATTAATTACTACTCAAGAGTTGAAAAGAAAAAAAACGTATATATTCTGCAAAGAATGACAGTTTAAAGCTAATAGTAAATTTAAACACAACGTGTGAGTACAATAGTTTTAAGATAATAATAAATTTAGATATAACGTTTAAGTGCCAAAATAATGTAGTTTCAAATATGCAATAATATAGTATAAAGGTACATAAAATACCAGTACACAACAATAGTTTTATACAAGTCTCAATGGTAGTCAAAAAGAGTCCATATTATATAAACTCAGAATAAAGAATAAAGAGCCAAAAAGGAGTATCCGGAGTATGAATCAGATGTACGACTCAGTAGTGGTGACCAGGACAGGGCCCTGTTTCGGAGTAAACGCCTTCTTCAGCTCGGTTTTTTGAGGACTATAAATCTGTTGGAAGTCTATATCATATCATATAATTCTTTTATGTTTCTTTTTCAACATGCGTCTTAGATAATTGAATCCAAGTTTTCTTGCGTTTCTCTGTGCGTTTTCCACAGAGGAAACTGGATCAGGGTAAGACCGGTCACTAAGCAATGAGCCTCCCAAAGACAAGACTGATTAGACAGCCAAAGGTAGGATAGTTAGACAGTGGTACCTCGGGGTGCATATGCTTCAGGTTACATACGCTTCAGGTTACAGAATCCACTAACCCAGAAATATTACCTTGGGTTAAGAACTTTGCTTCAGGATGACAGCAGAAATCGTGCAGAGGCCCCATTTGCAAAAGTGGTGCTTCAGGTTAAGAACAGTTTCAGGTTAAGAACAGACCTCCAGAACGAATTAAGTTCTTAACCTGAGGTACCACAGTACTACATTTCCCCTTGAAGAACACAACTCTATAGTACATAATTTCCAATACGCTTAAATCCCAAATTATCAGAGGAACATCATATTACTGCAACTTAACTCACGGTAGACCATCGCAAATGAAAACCTACTACATAAATCTGATAATTTAAGTGTGATGCACTGGGTTAAAATAAATTAATGAATGAATGATATAATTGGCTTTGTGGCTGTTAAATTATCTCTGCAACAAGCCCAAATAGGTGAAGAAGTCATAATATTTGGCACATGATGATAATGATAATTCTTGAGCCTGGTATGATAATAAAATTCATTGTCACTTTAACATCATTTACTACTACTACTATTAAAAATTTATATGGTGCCCTTTGGACTGCTGATGTGACTACTGAAAAGGCCCTCTGCCAGGTTCCATGTAACCTCACCTCTTGCAATGAGGGAGCTGCCAGAAGGTCCTCAAGGCTGAATCTCATTGTCCAGGCTGAATGATGTGGGTGGAGACGCTACTTCAGGCATACAGGGCCGAGGCTGTTTAGGGATTTAAAGACAGCACCAACACTTTGAATTGAGATTGAAAATGTACTGGTAGACGATGTAGTTCTTTTGGTGTTATACAGTCCTGGCAGCTGCCGTATTCTAGATTACTGGTTGTTTCTGAGTCACCTTCAAAGGCAACCCCACACAGAGTAAATTGCAGTAATCCAGGGGGAAGATAGCCAGAGTACGTTCTACCCTAGTGAGACAATACTCAGGCAGGTAGAGTCTCAGCAGGCACACCATATTAGGGTTACCAGATGTCCCTATTTCCCGGGGACAGTCCCCAGATTTGCAAATAAGTCCCCAGACAAATTCCATTCCTGGAATGTCCCCAGATTTCATCTAATGTCCCTGGGAAACACAGCAGCGGCAGTTTCAGTAACCCGGAGCAGTTGGCTCTGGCTGGCTTCTGGAGCTGCTCGGAAGTCCCCATATGATGGTGGTGCAGGGGCTGTAAGATGCAGTTTCAAGGCTGCCTCCACCTTCCCTGACCCCAGCAACTAAGCTGTGAAGGGAGGCTTCATGCTGCCTATCGGAGCAGCCTCCTAACTCCTACTTGTGTGAAAGCAGGAGGGGGCAGGGATCTCTCAGTTAGGCAATGGGAAGCCTCCCTTCCCAGCTGAGGGATCCCCACCCCCTCCTACTTGCAGGCAAGTAGGAGTGGGATTGAGGCCGCTCTCCGCCCTCCTTCTCTGCCTTCCATGCCTGACCCACCGCACACTGCTTCCTCACCAGCACCACCACCGAAGAGCCAACAACTCAGGGGCTTCCCAGGCTCATGGAGAAAGGAGATAGAAGCCTCAGAGGAAGGGGAAACATGGCGGTTGGGCTCAAGGTGGTGGCCACCCCTCTGCCACGCCATCACTGCAGCATCAACGTCCTGAACATGTAGTATTTATTTATTTATTTATTTATTTATTTATTGTGTCCCCAGATTCATTGGAAAAAAACGGTTAACCTTTCACCAGATGGAGTTGGTAAAATAAGAAGGATCAGGTCAAAATTAAGACAACTGATATACAGTAGGCAAAGAAAGCACATTAATTGCCTTTGGAATTTGACCTGTTTTTCAGATATGCATGACTGCTTCATATGCCCAGAAGATCAATATCCAAACAGGAAGAGAAACCAATGCATCTCTAAAGCTATGAGCTTTCTTTCCTATGAAGAACCTTTCGGGATCAGCCTAACTTCTGTTGCTCTGTCTTCTTCCCTTCTCACAACTCTGGTGTTAGGCACTTTTGTGAAGCACAAAGATTCCCCCATTGTCAAAGCCAATAACCGAGCCCTCACCTACGCTCTCCTGGTCTCTCTTCTGCTCTGCTTCCTCTCTTCTTTTCTATTTATTGGCAAACCTGGGAAAGTGACCTGTCTTCTCAGACAACTTGCTTTTGGCATGATATTCTCTGTGGCTATTTCTTGCATGTTGGCCAAAACAATCACTGTAGTTGTAGCTTTCATGGCCACCAAGCCAGGCTCTAGCATGAGGAAGTGGGTAGGGAAAAGACTGGCCTACTCTGTTGTAGTTTCCTGTTCTTTTATTCAATCTATTGTTTGTACTTTGTGGTTGATGACATCTCCCCCATTCCCAGATTTAGATATGCACTCTGTGACCACAGAAATCATTGTGCAATGTAATGA
>JAXCMG010000111.1:31760-46060 GCA_034642415.1 Podarcis siculus
TATTGTAATTGAAAACTAATAAAAATTATCATTATAAAAATAGTAATAAAACCTTATTTTCCTTCTGCTATGGTTTGGACAGCTCAGCAAACAGTAGTCCTGCTCCATAGTGTACTTTATCGCAATGTCATCTAATTTTACACTAGCTTCTTGTGTATCTTATTGGCCTGTAAGACCCTTCGCTTTGATGGCACAAGTGTATTCTGCTCTGAATTCATTCATACTCTCCAAAACTAGGAGCCATTGCTTTGGTAAAACTGGGGTTTGGCAGCCACCATCGGATGAGGCTGGAAATTGAATCCTTTTGTTTCCCTCATTTTTTCCATCTTTACATAGTGCAAATTTCATCCTGTCTATGCTTCATTCAAAAATAAAAGCCACTAGGCCTTCTCCAGTAAGCCAGTAAGGGAAGAGCTGGATTGTCATGAACTATGAGCATTTAAATGAAGACACCAGGGAGACTTTTCAAATTTACATTGTCTCTCCCCTCCTCCCTATTTATTCTTGCTGTTAATACTCTTCAATGGCTGGGGAACCATTGAGTTGGCCACTCTTGGAGAGTGAGAGAATTTGATGGATTCTTCAGTGAAATGAGGGATTTTGTCACTGACCTGCCTAGCACTCCTGTTGAGGCTCTTGCCTCATAGTGTAATGGTGGGGTTTACACAGCCATTGAATCAATGGATTCTAAGTACCCTCAACATTGCTGTGGAGCAGTATTATCCCTGAAACTAACAATAGCCTCGCCAGGCACATTTATTTTGGGATTTGTTCTGGGTTGAGTAGTATTGGCATCAATCCAGGACAGGTATGCGTGATAACCTGCCCCTCACAGGGCAGATTGGGGTTGCTTTTGGCTGCAGTCAGTGCGACTAAAAATCTTTCAGCACTGTAGAAGTTGTGCTGTGGGGTGCTGCAGAGGACCATGTTCCTAATGTCCTTAGTGTTAATTATATGATGTGGTCTATGACATTTGAGCATTAGGAAATGTGGGGCAAGGTGTCATAAGAAAACTGATTGTAGTCAGCTCTGTTTTGCTGTAACATCTAAATCATGAGATTTAGAAATCCCTGCTTTGCAGTCACAAAGTAAATAGTTTCACCATGACTTTCCAGTTTGCTTGCTTTGAAAAAACTCCACTTTGGGGGGCACTAAGAGGCAGAGGCAATATGTAATCAGATTTGGAAAAACATGTTTATTACAAAAAGTTTGACTCTGAGGCAAAATATTCAGAAAATTGTTATCTCTTCCAGCAATTATCCAAATAATTATATGTAGTTCACTTGGTGAAATCTTAAGAGACTTTCTGTTGGCAGCTGAAAAGAGTCAAGACTTTAATGAGTGTTGACACTCTTATCTATACATCAAGGCATGCATTTGTCAGGATTTGATTCTAATATGTAGCTGACAATTCACTCTTTGAGATTTATCACTATTTTTATTTCCATTGTCAAAACAAAACAAAAAAAAAATCCTTCCAGTAGCACCTTAAAGAACAACTAAGTTAGTTCTTGGTATGAGCTTTCGTGTGCATGCACACTTCTTCAGATATTTCCATTATTTCCATTGTTAGGCTTCATCCAATACGGCTAATCCAGCAGCAGCAGCAGCAGAGTTTGGGAGTGATATCCCACCTTTCACTCCCCTTATGGAGTCTCAAAGTGGCTAACAATCCACTTTCCCTTCCTCACCCACAACAAACACTCTGTGAGGTGAGTGAGGCTGAGAATTGTGACTAGCCTAAGGTCACCCAGCAGCTGCATGTGGAGGAGCAGGGACGCGAACCCGGTTCACCAGATTACAAGTACATCACTCTTAACCACTACACTAGGTCAGCAAACACATAAACTATAAAATGACTAAAACATCTGAAAACATCTAAATATAATTTCAGTTCAGCTATAGACTGGGAAACAGCTCTCCTTAAGAGATTTGTTGGAAGAGGATAAAAATTAAACTGCTAGGATGCTGTGGCTATTGGTGTTGCTGTTCCTGCAAATTCCTGTTGCATGCAGAGGAGATACTATCCGGTGTCCAATGAAAGATCCTTTTCCTGTTCCTCATGAGTGGTACCAGCCAGGGGACTTGATCATCGGTGGGATTTCTTCTCAAATCCTTCACATCTTCTCTGAGATTTTCTTCAAAGAACATCCTTCACAGAATCTGTTCGATGTTTCATAGTAAGTGTTTCTTTCCTACTCAATAAGTCTCTCTCTCTCTTTTTTGTCATGTCCTTAACATTGAAAGCTTGATGGTTGAGACTGTACACTGACACTTATAAGCTGCTGAGCTAGATTTTGAATTGTACATTTCTGCTTCTTTTATTTTTATATTGTATTATAATATATTTCATTTTGAATGGCATTGAAATCTATGAAATTCAATCAAATACATACAACATGCCAACAAAATAATTCAATTAAATACTGAATGATAAAAATAACCACTGGTATTTAATGTGAATGTCCTGCGAACCAGTTGACTGAATTTATGGGCCCCTTGAAACCTGTACTAAAATGCTCCAGAAAAATAATGTTTCCAAAAAAATGTTGCACTTAAGTGTACATAAAACACATGTATTAATCACAATAGTTCATGCTAGAGAACATTGCAAACACACAACAACCTCAAAAGAGGTATTTACAGGAATCAGTATATTAGGCAACATTTCATATAACAAGTGTCCATTGGGCTGATGTTAAAATGTGAAGAACTGAATATAAGATTGGAAATATAAACACAATAACACAAAATTGGCAGAATCACCCATAAGGAGCCAGTGAGCATCAACACATCTATGTATATCCATCCAATCAAAGAAAAGTCCAATTGAATTCAGTTCAGGTTATACAAGGTAAATGAAAATAGCAAAAAGACATTTATGAGTCGGAAAGCACTTCATGAGATATGTGAAGTATTCAGCTACCTAAAGAGAAGGATGAGGGAAATATTTGTTTAATTAAAAAAATCAACTGAGCTGCAAATGTTGAGGAAGGGATGAAAAGCAGGTGTGTCAAAGGACCATGCAGAACACAGGTGCCCATGTGAATCATACATTTTCATCACCCATGTGTTGTCTCTTAGCTTAGAAACATGAATTACAAAAGGCATAATTTCATTTAAATAAAAATCATTGGAGACAAACATGGTCAAAATTGTGGAATGTTGATTTTATGCACTACAGAATTCTACTCTGGAATTGTATACTAATTTACTTCATTTGCAGCATGGTGACAAAATTCTACCAGCACATACTTGCCTTGGCATTTGCTGTGAAAGAGATCAATGAGAACCCCACAATCTTGCCCAATATCACTCTTGGGTTCCACATCTACGATAGCTATCATGATGCAAGGATGACATATCGTAGCACATTAGACATGCTCTTCAAATCACAGAGATTTGTCCCCAACTATAAATGTGACACCCAGAAAAACCTCATGACCATCGTTGGGGGACTTAGTTCTGATACATCCTTCCATATCAGAGACAATATAGGCCTCTACAAGATTCCACAGGTAGGATTTCTGAAGAGCAGAAGCAGCATACTAATTTCTAGGAGGTGAATTTTGGCATTTTCTATTGAATTTATAAAACATCTTTTTAAATATGTAACAAGTAGGCGGAATTTACAGTGGGAAGGAAGGGCTAGCACAAGATACCTAGCAGTTAGTTATAGCACTGAAAAACTGAGATAGCAGTGCAATGAACAAACTGCAAATGGAAAAGAAAAGTATTTCATATAATAACATGGAAAATTGACCAAGCCAGTAGAAAGCAGCATAATGACTTCTAGGGTGAATAGACTCCTGATCTTGTTTGTGTAGCTGAATTTTGACAATGTTCTATATAAAACATTGATATTAAATATTTAACCAGTAGGATGACTATACAGCAGGAAGGAAGGGCTAGCACAAGATACCTAGCAGTTAGTTCCAGCACTGAAAAACTGAGATAGCAGTGCAATGAACAAACTGCAAATGAAATTAAAGAACAATAAAATATTTCAAAATCATTCTCCGAGGTTAATAACATGGAAAACTGACCAAGCTGGAAGAAAGCAGTGTCTTTATTATTTCAAAATCCCTCTCCACAAGAACAATAATTTGAATGATGCTGTTTGTGATATTATTGCCTTCCATTAGAAGCAAATATCTATTTCTCAATGAGCAAAGTCCTGCTACCCTTCCTCCCTCTCTCCTTGCTCTTGCTATTTTGCCTTGTATTTTCCAACTCTACAATTCTATGATTTGGATTACCGGCCATTATTAATCCATTAAATAGAAACTTCCTCCCCAAGTGCCCCATGGTCAGATTATACATTTAGAACTCCCATAACTTTAACCTTTTTTTTTAAGGTTTACCTTGCCAGTTTGTTTAGTGGGTGATGCCTGAGAAAAATCAGTATCTGTGCCAGCCCTTAAAATATGGAATTATCTGCAGGGTAATGTCTAGTGCCTTCATTGTTTAGTTTTTGTCATGTGCTCTTTAAATATGCACTTCTTCAACTTAAATTTTCACATTATATTTACATTTTAGGACCAACCTTACTCTCTTGATTGTCATTCATTCATTTTATTTGTATGTTGCTTCTACACAGAGAGAGACACATGCATGCTCAAAGTGGAATGCCACAAAGCAACACGGAAGCATTTCAGACAAACACTACAAAAGCAATTCCATAATTCCATAACAAAACAATAAAAACAACAATTTCATAGTAACACAGAAAAAGAATAGTGACTGTTATTGGCATCTGTCTTTCTTGAGAGACAATGGAGTTTGCCTACAGGGGTGAAGTCAAATCTCTGAATAATTATTTTGTTATTTTGGCTGCACTAGCAACACTGAAGTAACTTCCCCAGGGCACAAACCTGGGCTGTGTGTATGGATGTCCAGTCCTACTCTGCCCAGATGAGAAGACCTCTCAGCCTTGCTGATATGGTCCAAAGGAAAACAGAGCAATACATGTGGCACCAGCTTGGCCACAGAAGTTGCAAGAAGAAAGGCATACAAGATGCCATTCAACTGTCTTAGGGACTTGACTCCAGATTTGTTAACATTTTCCCCTTAACCTTCCCTTCTCCTGAAGACATACCAAACATCCCTATCCCAATACACATACAAAATTACTTAATATGCAGCACCCAATAGCAAAAAGAAGGGAGCTTCACAATTTCACCTTTGTCTTAGAAATAACCCTCCTTTAATGATGCTTACACTCCTTCACCTTAAAAAGCTTTTTATGAGGCTTCCAAGGGAAAAGATAAGGGTAACTGGAAACAGCTGCCATGATGCTGATCTTTTTTCTATTGTATGTTAAATTATTGTAAGCATCCTCAGCACCTGATGTTGAAGAGCAGGCATGAATTAGCACAAGATTTAGAAAGTGTCTATAAACAAAACTTAAACAAGAGAGGCATATTCCTAGAAAGCATCTACTATGATTGATGAAAGTTTTCTTTGAATCATGAATATATCTCAGTAATTGAAGAAAATTAACTGAAATCATTGCTCATAATATGTTTCAGTAATATCTGTGCATTTTTATGTAGCTCACTTATGGCTCATTTCCCACGGAGGAGGAGAGTGGTGAAATTCATGTCTCTTCCTTTTACCGCATGGTTCCAAATGAAGCCCATCAATACATGGGAATTATCAGCTTGCTTAAGCATTTTGGATGGATATGGGTTGGAATCTTTGTTGTGGATGATGAAAGTGGAGCAAATTTCTTGCAGACTATGGAACCACTGTTACCCAAAAATGGAATCTGTTCCGCCTTCATACAAAGGCTCCCAAAACTAGCTCGTTTTGATAACCTTGATGACGTTTATGGTGTATTATTCAGAGGTTACAAGGATGTCAAAGATGACAAAGCCCAAACATTTATCATCTATGGAGAATCTATGGCACTCATATGGCTGACAGCTATTTTCCTTGTACAAGATAATGAAAATAATGATATTTCATCAGTTACAAAAGTTTGGATCATAACAAGTCAGATTGATTTCATGTTGACAGGGCTTCAAAGGAGTTGGCCTCTTGTTCTCTTCCAAGGTGCCGTTTGCTTCACGATTCACTCCAAAGAACTTCTGGGGTTCCAGGAGTTTCTTCAAAGCATAGAGACTGATGGGATGAAAGGAAATGGGTTTTTGAAGGACTTCTGGGAGCAAGCATTTGATTGTGATTTTCCAAACCCAAATGTGCCAATGGACACAAATGAACAATGTACAGGAGAGGAGAGACTGGAGAGTCTTCCTGATCCACTCTTTGAAATGGGGATGACTGGCCACAGCTACAGTATATACAATGCTGTCCATGTGGTGGCTCATGCTTTACATGACATTTCTTTAAAGAGATCCAAAACCAGAGCAATGATGGGTCATAACATATTTGAACTTCAAGACCTGCAGCCTTGGCAGGTAATGTGCTGAAAATAAGTCAATATTGACTTTTGAAATCAATCAATAAATAAATAATAAATATGTGTGAACTTCTACTCCACATTTTATTTTATTTTTTTACAAAGCTTTGTGTATATATGTTATGTATTGCGCAATCTGGCCTGGAAAGACACTGTGTCGTCAATGTATAATGTAGGTTTTTATCTTCTATGGAAAATAGTTGATTTTTCACTTTTGGTTTTTCTTAGATAATACGAACAAACACAAATAGTAAAATGTCTGTTTCTATATCATGGCATTACATTCAAAATATTAATCCCCCCCGCCCTTGTCTTTTAATATTTCAATCAGCTCCACATTTACCTTCATGGCATTTCCTTTAACAATTCAGCTGGAGAATCACTGTCCTTTACTGCTAAAAAGGAAATAGGCGGTGGATTTGACACCATGAACATGGTCATATTCCCAAACAAGTCCTTCCTTCGAGTCAAAGTTGGCGAGGTGGATGATAATGCTCGTGAAGAAAATAAATTCATCATTTATGAAGACATGATAATGTGGCACCCAGGTTTTAACCAGGTCGGGATCCTAACAGTGTTTTTGGGGGTTTGGGGGGTCTGCTGTAACCTACAAATATGTCCTGCCAGAAATTTTTGTTTTTTCTGCAAACCCTCTATCTTCCTATTGAACAATTCAATAATGCTGCTGTCTAGCAGAATGGAAGCCTATGCACAACAATGAGTTGAAAAGCAAAGTTATATTTTCTGCCATGTTATATGTGCGTCAGGCTGTTAAAGACCCAGATAACCAGCACATTGAAAGCCAAGTTGAAACACTGAACCACCAGCAATCAGTGGTATATTTGTTACAGAATAAAGCCTCATCTGAGGGATCTAAATGAAATGTTTAGTGAGCCAGCATTGGGTTATCTCTGTCTCCATTGCGTAAATCTCAATCTTCCTTAACATGTGAAGTCCCCTCTGCCAATCCTTTGCATCTCTAAGTATGAATAGAAAACATTAAAAACAACTTTTGATAATGTTAGAAAGCAAGAGGACTTGGCGGTCGGACTGCAGATAAAGCTAGATTCCATGCAAAAATTCATTTTATTAAAAATTCAGTAAGAGAACATCTCCAACCTGAAATTCATTTCCTATTTATGAATAGGTGATGCCCATTTCTGTGTGCAATGAGCACTGCCCCCCTGGTCATCAGAAGAAAAGTAAGGAAGGTGAAAAATTTTGCTGCTATGATTGTGTTCCATGTCCAGAAGGCAAGATTTCAGACAAGAATGGTACATGAGAAAGAAATCATTTTTATTTTCATCACAAAGTATTGTCATTGATTCTGCTTAAGAATTAATTAGAAATGTTTATTTGCTATGCTGTGCCTGTAAGAAAGCTATCCTGCTTTGTATGAAGAGCAAATATATTTCTGCTGACTTCCAGTACTTAGAGAAACTAATATTCCTTGTGCAATAATATCTGTATGGATTTGGCAGTAAGCCTCAATGAAGACCAAATGATTTAGTTGACCATATCCAAAAAAGTAGACATATGAAAACAGTTTAAGCAAGACTATTATAACCTCAACAGACAAGTGACAATGATTATAGAAATGATGATGGTGATGACCAATTCAATCTGTTCAGATGTGAGATCTAAACTTGATTATATGCAGCAGGTTCTGGGTCTGATAGTTGTTTCAGCCCATTTGCCTCTGCAACAGATGCCACAATAAGAGGCAGGGTTTGCCCCATTCCATATCAGACAATTAATATTTAAGAGTCAAGGATTAATGTACTTAACAGAACTTTTTGACATTTATGGATGAGAAGATGAATTAGGTTAAGGAAGAAGAACAGCAAAATCTAACTATCAGAAGGATAATTTAGAAACCGTAGTGAAATCATAACTTCCTGGATCAGTAAGGGTAAGACTGGTAACCACACAATGAGCATCCCAAAGAAAAAACCAATTAGATTCCCAAGGATGGGATAGCTATACTACATTTCCTTTGAAAAATACAAATGTATATTACATAATTGCAAATTCTCTTAAATCCTCAATGGTCAGAGAAACGCTATATTGTTGTAACTTAAAAAACCACCTCCCACTAACAAAAACCTTCTTCATAAGACAATATTGGTATATTTTACTTTTGCATCACATCTTTTTCAGAATGGTATGTGATTAGTTCATATAAGATGCATAATTTCAAAGTTATGGGAGTATCTTTGAATTTTTTTAAAATAATGCTGTGAAGTCAGTTATATCCTATTAATAATCTTAAATTCAGGAGAGATTGATGTTAGTTCAAGATAGGAAATGGTTGAGTGATGATATCTGATATATCACTGAAGGACATAAAAAAAGCAAAAAAGTTTCCTTTTACCCAGTTTGATGAATTTTAAAGTGGTGCATGGTAAAATAATTAATGATATAATTAGCTGTGGGGCCTCATCCATTATCTCTTCAACCTGCCCGAATTGTTGCAGCAGCAGGAATATTTGGCACATAATGGTACTGATAATAATAATATTGAGCCTGGTGGTCTGTCAAAATACAATGTTACATTGAAACCTACTCACTAAGAATCAACATGCTTATATGGAGGCAAAGAAAGAATATGAATTGTCTTTCGAATTTGACCTATTTCTATTTTTTCCAGACATGGATGACTGTTTCAGATGCCCAGAAGATCAATATCCAAACAAAATGAGAAGCCAATGCATCTTCAAAACTCTGAGCTTTCTTTCCTATAAAGAACCTTTTGGGATCAGCTTAGCTTCCGTTGCTCTTTCTTTTTCTCTTCTCACAACTCTAGTGTTAGGCACTTTTGTGAAGCACAAAGATACTCCCATAGTCAAAGCCAACAACCGAGCCCTCACCTACACTCTCCTGGTCTCTCTTTTGCTTTGCTTCCTATCTTCTTTGTTGTTCCTCGGCAAACCTGGGAAAGTGACCTGTCTTCTCAGACAACCTGCTTTTGGCATGATCTTCTCTATGGCTGTTTCTTGCATGTTGGCCAAAACAATCACTGTAGTTGTAGCTTTCATGGCCACCAAGCCAGGCTCTAGCATGAGGAAGTGGGTAGGGCAAAGACTGACCTACTCTGTTGTAATTTCCTGTTCTTTTATTCAATCTATTGTTTGTACTTTGTGGTTGATGACATCTCCCCCATTCCCTGATGTAGATATGCGCTCTGTAACCACTGAAATCATTGTGCAATGTAATGAAGGGTCAGTGATCCTGTTTTACTGTGTCCTGGGCTACATGGGCCTCCTGGCTGTTGCCAGCTTCATTGTGGCATTTCTGGCCCGCAGATTACCTGACAGTTTTAATGAAGCCAAATTCATTACCTTTAGCATGTTGCTCTTTTGCAGTGTTTGGCTTTCTTTTGTTCCAACTTACCTGAGCACCAAAGGGAAATACATGGTGGTGGTGGAGATCATCTCCATCTTGGCCTCCAGTGCTGGGATATTGGGCTGCATCTTTGCTCCTAAATGCTACATCATTGTCTTGAGGCCCAAGCTGAACAACAGAGAGCAACTAATAAGGAGAATGCATTAAAGACTCTTTGTAATGTGCCCATATTGCCGCATTATATATGCAGCCCTATTATTTAAGACCAAATATATTTTTACTACCTGACTTCTCATAGTTCCTGTTGCTGCTCCAGGTCTACTTCAACCTCATAAAATTGCCACCAGATATTATCCAATTAAATAAACCAGTTTGGGAAGTGATGGATTGTCATGCATTCTGAGCATTTAAATCAAAAAATTCGGGGAGATTTTACACTCTATCTCTCTCCTCCTCTCCCTTTCCTATGCTCTCTCAAAGGAACATTGTTATATAGTGTTTACAAATACATCACAAAACACCATAAAATGGGGAGTGGGAATTGTCCATCAACATTCCATATCCCTCACTAGGAAAATGATCCATGTGGTATCTGGCTTTGAGGGATTGTTTGCGGTGTTGGGTCAGAGAGAGAGAAAAGGGATGTCTAACCCACTGCTCTGCAATCCTGTATAAATGTGCCGACAGAAGTAATCTTGCATGTGGTTTTGGAGAACCCTCACACTTTGATGTTGGGGGATGTCAATGAAGGACATCATGACCTTCATGACAACCATGGGGCTGTCTCATTACATCAGTGGTCCAACACATGTAGCTGAGCATGCCCTCAACCTGGGATTCACCTCACCCATTGATTTACAAGCTAACTGTGAGTCTATTGCCATGGATAGATGATTGCGGGCTGAGGTATGGGCTTACTGCAGACCCTCCAAGTGTCCCTACTTTCCCTGGAAACAAGGGCACGCACAAAGTATAACCCAAATGAAACACCTCATAACATCTAAAAATCATTTAAGTACAGGTGTAAAATGGAAATATAACTACTTAGGAGGTTTGTTGGGAAAGGATAAAAGCAGCATTGCCAGGATGCTGTGGCTATTGCTGTTTCTGTCTGCTGTGTGCAAAGCATATACTATCTGGTGTCCAATGACAGATCCATTTCCTGTTCCACATGACTGGTATGAGCCAGGGGGCCTCATCATTGGTGGAATTTCTTCTCAAATCTTTAATGTATTCTATGAAGCTTTCTTCAGAGAACACCCTTCACAGAATGTGTTTGATGTTTCATAGTAAGAGTCTCCTTGAAACCCTACGTCTCTCTGAAGTCTCTTTCCTTTTGTTTCATGTCCTTAAGATTGTAAACATGATGGTTGAGACTGTAAATTGGCATTTGTAAGCTGCTGGGCTAGATTTTGAATTGTATATTTGCTGCTTCTTTTATTTTTTATATTGTATTTTAATATATTTCATTCAGAATGCCATAGAAATCAAACAATTCAATAAAATGCATAGAATGGGGCGGGGGATATAACATTAAGATACAATTTAAAAGTTATACAAAGTTTTAATGTAAATTTGCTGTGGAACACCTGAATGATATTTGTAGATCTCTGGAACCCTGGATTTATGGTTTACTGGCTATGGGACAGTGATACTGAAATTTCACAAAGTTATAGCAGCCTTCACAGTTGTGAAATAAATAGATAAAAATATAAAGAAATAGACAATTAAGGCATCCATACTGACTCTTTATCTGAAAGTAAGCATGATGGAACTCAATTGGACACAATTCTTGGTATGACTATGTACTCAGAAGTTAAGTGAAATTGTTTTCTTTTAAAATTAATGGGGTTTGAAATCAGGCCTGCCTCATCTCATTTATTTCAGTGATTTAAGGAACTATGCATGAACATCAGGTGCTGTCTTAAACTCAGTCAGTCCTCTGGTCCTTCTAACTCATAATTGTCAAAACTGGTTGACAGTAGTCTTTGCTAGACTTACCAATAGATGCCCTGATTATATCAGGGACTGTCTACATGAAAAAAACAGATGATTTGCCATGATGGGGGATGAATTCAATTTGGGGCACATTTAAAGGCAAACTAATTTAATTCAAATTAAATTAAAGAACCTTTTAATGAGGGTGAAAGAGGAGGGCGCAAAATATGGTCTGAAGCTCAACATCAAAAAAACGAAGATCATGGCCACTGGGCCCATCACCTCCTGGCAAATAGAAGGGGAAGAAATGGAGGCAGTGAGAGATTTTACTTTCTTGGGCTCCATGATCACTGCAGATGGTGACAGCAGTCACGAAATTAAAAGACGCCTGCTCCTTGAGAGAAAGGCGATGGCAAACCTAGACAGCATCTTAAAAAGCAGAGACATCACCTTACCAACAAAAGTCCGTATAGTTAAAGCCATGGTTTTCCCAGTAGTGATGTATGGAAGTGAGAGCTGGACCATAAAGAAGGCTGATTGCCGGAGAATGAATGCTTTTGAATTATGGTGCTGGAGGAGATTCTTGGGAGTCCCATGGACTGCAAGAAGATCAAACGTATCCATTCTTAAGGAAATCAGCCCTGAGTGCTCACTGGAAGGACAGATCCTGAAGCTGAGGCTCCAATACTTTGGCCACCTCATGAGAAGAGAAGACTCCCTGGAAAAGACCCTGATGTTGGGAAAGATGGAGGGCACAAGGAGAAAGGGACGACAGAGGACGAGATGGTTGGACAGTGTTCTCGAAGCTACCAGCATGACTTTGAGCAAACTGTGGGAGGCAGTGGAAGACAGGAGTGCCTGGCGTGCTCTGGTCCATAGGGTCACGAAGAGTCGGACACGACTAAACGACTAAACAACAACAACAATTTAATTCACACTCTGAAAAATAAAACCATGAACCAAAACACAGCTATTTTCTACAAAGCACTGCTCCAGAAAGTTATGTTTACAAAGATGCATATTTTACAGTAAAGTGGACATAAAACACATGTATTAATCAAAATAACATACAAAAGTACATCATGCTAGAAAATATTGCCCCCCCCCCAAAAAGGATTTAAAGAAATTGGTATATTAGGCAAGATTTCATACAGCAAGTGTGCATTGGGCTAATGTGAAAATGTGAAGAACTGACTTTAAGATTGGAAACAAAAGATGAAACAAAATTGGCAGAATCGCCCGTGTTGCCTTTGAGCTTCAACACAGAGATAAATCCCATTTAATTCAGTTGAGGTTACTTCAAGGTAAGTGAGTATAGGAAATAAACATTATGAGTCGGAAAATAGTTCATGTGAAGTGTGAAAATGTGAACAGTTCAGCCACCTAAAGAGGATACAGTATTCCTTTAAGAAAAGGAATTTCTTTAAGAAAATCAAATGAGCTGTTGAGGAAGGGATGAAATTTGGGTCAGTCAAAGTACCATGCAGAATAGAAGATGCCCTGATGAATCATACCTTTTCATCACCGCTGTGTTGTCTCTTAGCTTACAATGATAAATTGCAAATAGCATAGCTTCATTTCATTAAAGATCATTTGAGAAAGAAATGGTCAGAATTGTGGTATGTTGGTTGTATGCATAGTAGAATTCTCCTCTGAAGTTGCATATTAATTCACTTCATTTGCAGTATGGTGCCAAAATTCTACCAGCACATACTTGCCTTGGCATTTGCTGTGAAAGAGATCAACGAGAACCCCAAGATCTGGCCCAATATCACTCTTGGGTTCCACATCTATGACAGCTATCACGATGCACGGATGACTCACAGAAGCATTATAGACTTGCTCTTCAAATCTCATAGATTTGTCCCCAACTATAAATGTGGAACCCAGAAAAACCTCATGGCCATTATTGGGGGACTTAGCTATGATGCTTCCTTCCATATGAGAGACAACATAGCCCTGTACAAGATTCCACAGGTAGATTCTCTGAATAGCAGGGAGGATATAATAATAATAATAATAATAATAATAATAATAAATCATTTTATTTATAACCTGCCCTCCCCAGGCAAGACCCGGCTCAGGGCAGCTAACAACCAATAATAAAAACAAGTTGATTAAAATACAATTAAAAGATTAAGATACAACATTAAAACTTTTAGGGAGCAATCTCTTCATAGGAGGAGAAAGGAAAAAGAAAGAGGGGGAGGGAATCATATAATGATTCCTAGGGTGAACAGACTCTTGATCTTCTTTGTGGACCTAATTCATGGCACTTTCTATAGAACTAATAATATAAGTACTATTTTGGTGAAATAAAATAACCATTCAATATGAAACAAGAAGGATGAAGATAAAATGGGAAGGAAAGGTTAGTGCTAGCATCCTAGCAATTAGTTCCTGCACAGTAAAACTGGGAGAGCAGAACAGTGCAGAAATTGCAAATTATTTATTTTTTAATGTATTTCAAAGCATATTCCCAGAAAAAGTCTAATAGGAATGTAAAATGTATTTTTGAGTCATTAAACTATCTCAATAACTTTAGAAAATAAACTGAATATCATTGCTCATAATGATATTATTTGTGCAATAT
>JAXCMG010000111.1:56060-91681 GCA_034642415.1 Podarcis siculus
TATAATGCTGTCCATGTGGTGGCTCATGCTTTACATGACATTTATTTAACAAGATCCAAACACAGAGCAATGATGGGTCATAACATATTTGACCTTCAGGAATTGTGACCTTGGCAGGTAATGTGCTGAAAATAAGTCCATATTGTCATTTGCAAATAAATAAATAAAAATAAAATAATAAAATAAATGCATGAACTGGTACTCTGCATTTTTTTTATTTTAACAAAGCTTTGTATATTCACTATATACTTTGCACATTCTGGCCTGGAAATATATTTAGTCTTCAGTGCTTAATAGTTGATTTTTCACTTTTGACCATTCTTAGATAATACTAACAAACACAAATAGTACAATGTGTGTTTCTATATCACAGCATTACACTCAATACCTTCACCCCTGCCCCGCTTTGTCTTTAAATCTTTAAATTAGCTCCATCTTTACCTTCATGGTATTTCATTTAACAATTCAGCTGGAGAAACACTGTCCTTTAATATTAAAAAGGAAATGGGAGGTGGATTTGACATCGTGAACATGGTCATATTCCCAAACAGATCTTTCCTTCGAGTTAAAGTTGGAGAGGTGGATGCGGCTGCTCGTGAGGGAAATAAATTCATATTTCATGAATACATCCTAGTGTGGCACCCAGGTTTTAACCAGGTCAGCATCCTAACAGTGTTTTTTTTGTTTGTTTGTTTGGGGGTGGGGAGGTCTGCTGTAAGCTACAAATGAGTTCTGACAGAAAATTTCTTTTTTCTGTGAACTCTCTGTCTTTCTGTTGAAAAATGTCATAGGGATAAAACTGCTGTCTGGCAGAATGAAAGCCTAGGAACAACTCTGAGCTCAAAAACAAAGTTACATTTTCTGCAATGTCATATATGCAGCAGGCTCTTAAGGACCCTGATAACTAGAATATTGAAATCCTAGTCACTATGCTGAATCATCAGCAATCAATGGTTTATCTGTTGTAGATTAAAGCTATGCCTCACCTGAGAGATCTCAAGCAAGTGTTTTAGCCAGCCAGCGTTAGGTTATCTCTGTTTCCATTGCATAAATCTCAACTGAAGAAATCATGCTTGACGTGTGAAGTTCCCTCTTCCAATCTTTGCTTCTCTATGTAGGAATGGAAAACATCAACAACATAATTAGATAATGTTAGCAAGGAAGAGTGCTTAAAGGTCAGACTACACATAAAGCTGCATCTTATGCAAAACTTCATTTTATAAGAAATTCAGCTAGAGAACTTATTTTCCTCTCCAACCTGAAACTCCTTTCCTATTTATGGATAGGTGAAACCCATTTCTCTTTGCAATGAGCACTGCCTCCCTGGTCTTCCGAAGAAAAGGAAGGAAGGAGACAAATTTTGCTGTTATGATTGTGCTGCTTGTCCGGAAGGCAAGATTTCAAACTGAATGGTACATGATATAGAAATCATTTTTATTTTAATCAGAAAGTATTGTTACTGATTCTGCCTAAGAGCTCATTACAAATCTGTGTTTACCATGCTTTTTATATAAGTAAGCTTTCCAGCTTGGTATGAAGTGGAAATATTTCTCTGCTGACTTCCAGTACTTTCTCAAAAAATATTTAGACAACCTAATAACCCTTCTGCAATGACTTCTGCATAGATTTGACAGTAAACTTCATTCAAGTTCAAATAATTTACTGGCCCCTACATCGTTTAACATATCCAAAAGAGAAGAAATATTAAAATGGTTTAAGCAAGACTATTTTAACCTCTCCAGACAAGTCCGCTTACCCACTTTTAGGAGTTTGGCGGCTTTGCCTCCCCCGCTGCTGCCGCCGCCACCGGCCTTCGTGTCGGGATCTGATCTTTCCCGGCTTGAAATCCTGTTCTGTGTCGCCAAATTGGCCAATGGCAGAGTGGTGCAGAGGACTGGACTCTAGGGGGCAGGCTTGGGGGAACAATCAGGTCTCCCTCAGGTCTGCTACTGGGGGATTTAAAACAGCCCACATCAGCTCCCAACACCCAGCTCTTCTGTGTCAGATCAACCCATTAGCCGACTCTGGTCATTTTGCATTTACTCATGAAATTGACCTTGCTATGGCTGAGGTTGTCACTGTATTTGTGGAGCTGGGTAAGAATTTGCCAACCAGACCACTTGGCTATGACCTTGAGGTTTTGCCTACCACGTAGAAATCGTCACAACTTTGGCGGTTTAGGCATTGAGTAACCTTAGCCTTGGTTGGAGGGACGAGGGCTTACCTTGCCTTTCCCTCCATGAATAGAGTATCCTGTTAAAGGGAACCGTGATGGAGTTGCTTATGTCCATTTGCCCAGACAGGGAGGCTTGGACCTCAGCTCCTAGAGTCAGTGATCCTTGCAGGGATCCCCCTATTGATGTAAGTGATAGGAATCCCCACCTCCAGGTTGACCCTGATGTCACTTCCAGAAATAAATACTTATCCAATGCCTGTGCCAAACTAGTCCATCTGTAGTCAGTAAAATTGGGGCCTGATTCAATTCCATTCAGCTGTGTGGTCTCCTTTATTGGTAGCTCACCTGAGCAGAGAAGGGGAAGTGCGCAGGGAAGTGATTATGATGGTAAATCATGTCCTCTTCACGGAGAGCGTGTGTTGGGGTGAGATCACCAAAATTGCCCTCATGGTTGCTGGGGTGGGTACGTTTGGATGGCCACAACTACCTGATTGTTCCCTTGGTTGCTGGGGCAGATTCTGGCCAATGATATTTCAAAATATCATGAAGCTTAGAAATATCATCTATGGTTGACCTGGTATGAAGAAGACTGAGAAATTATGTTATGCAAGGAGATGGCACAAAAGAAATTGAAATGTGTATCTTTCTGGCTCTGTGGAAATTTGTTTTAGTTTTCTTTCATAAAATATACTGATTGATTGTAGCATATCTCAAAGTGGGTAGAAAACCTCAATAGGTGTGCATGCAGATGATGGTTCTTTCCATTTGACTTATATTTGCAGTTCTCATGAAGGCAAAAAGGGAAAATAAATCCTCTCTAACTTCCCAGGTTTGTTTTAGAGTGTTGTTGGACTGACAGTGGAGATTTGTTCTCTAGGAAACTGGAATGCTGATGATTTGTAGTTTGGAAAATAAAAGCAGGGATAATAATAATGTTTTTATTATTTAAATGCCACCAATCTAACTGGGCTGCGATGCTCTGATATAGAGACATATTTAAGGAATTATTTCAAAGTAGTCTGTTCTAATTTGCATTGTGCTAAATATGAAGACAAGCATATTAGATGAGTATTAGGATGGGAGAGGGTGTGCCTGGAATCTTGGAAGTGCATAGTGATTGAATAAGAGCTAAGGAAGTTGGGGTTGGATATGGGAGGGAGTGTCCAGTCAGTGGCAGGGTGAAATAGGTTGAGAAGGATCAGCACCATTCTAGGATATGGTTTTGGGATGTATGGTGAGGGACAGGGGTGCCAAATATAGGGGGCAGAAAGGGCTTCACCCCCTCAATTTTTCTGGACAGGGGGCTACCTGCCCCCCCCCCCAATACTGAGGCAGGCCGCCATCCCATCCCAGGTAAGCAATGGTACATCGGGGCGGAGGCAGGACAGATCATGTGACGCCCGGTCCCCTCGATGTGGGTAGAAAATTAGTGCCCCTGGTGAGGGAGGATTTATCTTCGTAGTAAAAGTGCTTATGTTAACCAAAGTTAATAGCTAAGAATTAACATTGTTGAAATCATGTGCTTTTGTGCAGTGAATTATTGTGAATGCTTTTGTTACTTCTGTTATCAATAAAGACGTTGAATCGCACAAACCTGTCTCTTGACTGGCTACACTAGAGGTAGGCTTATTTTCCTTTTGCTAGGGTTTGGGCAGCTCAGCCAACAGTATTCAAGTTCTGAGTTTGCATCTAGTGTACTTTATCCCAGTGTGATTTAATTTTACATCAGCTTATTTTGTGTATGATTGCCCTGTAGGTCCCCTCACCTTGATGACACAACTGTATTGTGCTTCATGTCTATTCTCCTGAGAAATGTGAGTGGTCCAGTGTTTGGTAAACCTGGAGTTTGGTGGTGTTCTTTTATTTGGGATTTGTTGCTTTGTAATGCCCAATAAATTTATTTCACTTTGACCTTCCCTGTGGTTTTTGCTTCCCATGGAAACTGTAAACAAATTGGCACTTTTTGTGCCACTAAGGAACAGAGGTAACATGTGCACAGACTTCAGAAAAACACACAACCCAATGTTTCTTTCAAAAAGAAATGCCCCTTTGAGTTGAAGCTTTGAAGAAGTTCTCTTTCTTTGCAGTTCTCCAAATCACTATAATTTGTCCACCAATGGAGGAAGCAATTAGAAATCAGACAATGAGCAAGCCTGAAGTGATTATAATAAATAAGTCCCTGTACCATGAAGGGTAGGGGCAAGAGAAAGGAAGGGCTCTATCAATTTTATATGTTTCTCCTCCCTTATTTGTTGGCCAGAATTGAAATCAGAGTGTTAGCATTATTAGGTGACATTTAAGGAATGTGTCTGTCATGCTTTGGTTCTAAAATAAGACTTGTGGATTTTCCTTATGCTGCTGTATTGGCAGAGCCAGGCATCATCCACTGCAATCTGTTTAAGTCAGTCAGCTGTTACTGATAGACAAAGGGGAATCTGGATGTGGAATGAAGATAGGCTGCCAGGATGTGGTTGCTATTGGTCTTTCTGTTTCTGTTGTTTCCTGCTATGGGAAAAGTAGATACCATGAAGTGCCCCATTCACAATCCATTTCCAATTCCACACGAATGGTATCAGCCAGGTGACTTCATTATTGGTGGGATTGCTTCTCAGATCTGTTATACTTTCTATGAAGAGTTCTTCAAGGTTGACCCTTCAGAGAATATGTTTGAACTACCACAGTAAGCATTTTCGCTTGCCGTCTGCGTCCTTCCATATTCCCTTAATTTTTCTGTCACGTCTTCTAAATTGTAAAGCCAGCAATAGGGAATTTCTTATCATTGACACCTAAGAGCCTGTGTAGGAAACTTTGTTTTTCTCTAAAGAGTTGTAAATTAAAAACAAAATCTTCCATGAATCTCCAATTTCACTATTCATCGTAGAATTTGGTACAGTGAACCAAAATTTCCTCATAGCAGTTCTATCTGCCTTTTTGATTACCAAAGATGAAAAAAGTATCCTACTAAAAGAGAAAGTATTATTATTAATAATAATCAAATGGGCTGCAAAGGTCAACCAGGAAATTAACAGCAGGTATATTAGAATACCGTGCAGTATACAACTGTCCTATTGAAACACACATTTTCTATTGACAGTTTTTTGTTCCATAGCTTAGGGGGGGAAATATACATTGATTTCATTACAATCTGAAATAGTTTGAGATAGAAATGATCAATATTGATGTAAGTTGACTGGTTTTTCACAGTTCCCATCTGAATTTCTCAAATGATTCACTTTATGTAAATTATTCACTTTATGTGCAGTATGATGACAAAATTCTACCAGCATGTCCTTGCCTTAGCATTTGCTGTAGAAGAGATAAATGAGAACCCCAAGATATTGTCCAATGCCACACTTGGGTTCCATATTTATGACAGCTACTACGATGCAAAGATGACCTATCGTACCACACTTGACTTGCTCTTCAAATCACATCGTTTCATCCTGAACTACAAATGTGACACCCAGAAAAACCTCATAGCCATCATCGGTGGTCTTAGCTATGACACTTCTTTCCATATGGCTGACACCATATCCCTCTACAAGATTCCACAGGTGGGGTTTGTGAATGTGGTGACATGATGATTTCCACAATCTATACTTCTCCTGTTCATTTATGAGTTCATTTATGGGTCCAATTCATTTATGAGTCCTATTCAAGATGCTCATATTAGTGTCTAAGGCCTGTACAATTTTAAGCCCTGAACAACAAAATATCTAAAAGACTACACCATTCACTACAGATTGCCTCAAATGTTAAGATAGTTCCCATTTTCTGTAGTGAGAGGTGGGTCAACCTGGGAAAGGGAATTTTCATAACTGTAGAAAAAATTACTAGCAAGGATGCTGGATTTAACTCACACAGAAACTACCAATTGCTTCAACTATTTGTTGAATAAACAAACATGTGCTCACAAAGAATTCTCCTGTTATACTTCTGTAATATCTGTACAATTTCCTTTAGCTCACTTATGGTTCATTTCCCACTGAAGAGGACAGTGGTACAAGTCGCATCCCTTCCTTCTACCGCACAGTGCCTAATGAAGCCCACCAATACATGGGGATTATCAACCTGCTTAAGTATTTTGGGTGGACATGGGTTGGACTCTTTGTTGTGGATGATGAGAGCGGACAAAATTTCTTGCAGACTATGGAACCTTTGCTTTCCCAAAATGGAATGTGTTCAGCCTTCACACAAAGTCTCCCAAAATTACCCCGTTTTGATATGTGGAATGAATTGTGTGATGCATTGTCAAGTCATTATACAGATCTTACTGATGACAAGACCAATACAATCATCATCTATGGAGAATCTATGGCAACTATATGGCTGGCAGCTAATGTCATTCTGCGAGATCCTGAAAATGTGAACAGATCATCACTTAGAAAGGTTTGGATCATAACAACTCAGGTAGATTTCATATTGTTGGGGGTTCAAAGGACCTGGGATCTTGATCTCTTCCAAGGTGCCATTTGCTTTACAATTCACTCAAAAACAATTATAGGGTTTAATGAATTTCTTCGGAGCATAAACATGGATGGTAGAGATGGAGATGGTTTTCTGAAGGACTTCTGGGAGCAAGCATTTGACTGTACTTTTCCAAACCCCAGTGTCCTCATGGACACAACTCAACAATGTACCGGAGAAGAAAGGCTGGAAAGCCTTCCAGATCCTATTTTTGAAAGGCGCATGACTGGTCACAGCTACAGTATCTACAATGCTGTGCATGTGGTGGCTCATGCTTTACATGACATTTATTTAACTAGGTCCAGGCACAGAACAAGGAGGGGTCATAAAATGTTCAAACTTCAAGAACTTCAGGCTTGGCAGGTAATGTATTTTTTTAAAAAATAAAATAAAATAAAAAATAGAATATTGCGTCCTTTAGTATAATCTGAGACAATTTCCAAGTTCTCATCTGGAATGGTACATTTTATTCACTGAAAACATCTTGCACATTCCCCCCCCCCATGTTGATCTTTATTATTTTTAAAAATATAGATTTATACAACATTTATACAACACTGTAGCAACTGAATGCTGGCAACTGAAGCAAAAATATCTTGTACACCTCACAATACACATTACAATACAATTTATGAAGAAGAAGAAAAGAAAGAAAAGAAAGGAAAAGGAGAATATGTGTGTGTGTGTGTGTGTGTGTGTAGGCAGTTGAGGTTTTAAAAAGACTTCCAAACATTCTCATTGTACATTATCTGTTTTCATTTTTTTCATTACATTTCTGTTTTTTTGTGAAGTTATTGGAATATTTAACTCTTTTATTTTTTCTTTTATATTGGCAACTGTTTGATGTCTTTTTAGATATTGTTCTATATCGTCTTTATTTTCTTCCTTTTTCTTATATAACTCTTCATAATATTTCACAAATTCCTGCATTATTGTCTTTGGGTCGTCTATAATTTTTTCTCCTATTTTTAGCCTATTTATCAATTTTTCATGTTTCTTTTTCTTTAATTTCCAAGCCAAATATTTGCTGGGTTTATTAGCAAATTATTTTGCTTCCAAATTTTTAAATTCCAATCCATTTCCTGTTCAATTTTTGTTTTGTATTCCTATTTTAATAATTTAATTTCCGTTTTTATATTTTCCTTTTTTGGATTTTTATTTAATTCTTTTTCCTTTTTTAAATTTAAAGAATTCTTGCAAAGTTTCTTTTGCATCTTCTAGTATCTTCTCATCATACAATAGTGAGTCGTTTAAATTCCATCTTCTTATTCCTACTTTCCACTCTAGTTTTAATTGAAGTAAAATGAGATTGTGGTCCGAAATTGTGTTTGGTAGGATCTGTGTCTCATTTATTCTCCCCAATAAATCTGTAGATAGCCATGTGGCATCAATCCTACTTGAAATTGTTTTGGTTCTGAGAAATAGGTGTAATCTATTTTTAACTCATGTTTGAACCTCCAGGAGTCTTTTAGATCAAAACTTTCCACCAGTTTAAAGAACTTAGCGGGTAGTGAAAACATCTTGCATATTATGGAGTTAATATTGTTGCAGAACTGGGGTGGGGGTCCACCTAAACACTAACATTAATAAATGCTAGGATTTGAGGTTTTTTGTGATATGATGAGAGACTGAGGGTGTAAATAGGAGAATAAACCACATTTCTTGAAGCACGACAGCCTTCGCTGTGTCTTCTGTTCTCTAAAGGGACAAAGACCCTGTGTGGGCACCTGAGATCCCATGCGCTTTTGGCACAGCTTGGCAAAGAGAGAAACAGGTGTTGGGCTTCTGTAACAATATCAGCTATAGCAGAATTGCTGATTTTTCACTCTTGGTTTTTGAGAAACAATACTAGTAAACAATACTAGTAAAGAACTGTGTTTCAAAATCATGTGCAAAATCTGCATTACTTCCTCTCATTTTGTCTTTTTATCCCTCAATTAGCTTCACCCTTTTCTTGGTGATATTTCCTTTAACAACTCAGCTGGAGAATCCATGACCTTCACTGCTAAAAGGGAAATGGAAGGTGGATTTGACATCATGAACATGGTCACATTCCCAAACAGGTCCTTCCTCCGAATTAAAGCTGGGCAGGTGGATGACAGTGCTCATGAAGGAAAGAAATTCATCATTCATGAGGACATGATCATGTGGCACAAAGGTTTTAACCAGGTCCAGATCCTTGGTCATTCTTGTTACCCCCTGCATTAGCTACATAGATGTGGCCTGGCAGAAGTATAACTTCTTTTCTACATAAAATCTGTCTTTTTTGGACAGGGCCATGGGAATAATGTGGCCATCTACCACACTGAAGGATTAGGTGCAACAATGAACTGTAAAAAAAGAAAAGAAAAGAACTCAATGCTATATTTTATGTCGTTGTTATCTGTACCTCATTTATATATGGCATTTCAAAATGTATTAGTGAGCCAGTAGTGGGTAGTCTCTATTTGCATTGCATAAGTGGCAAATCACCCCACCCCCGCAAATTTAAATGCCACGTATAAAAAGTCTTTTTAAAAAATGAAAAAAAAATGAGAAAATGAGAAAGGGGAACGGGGGTATAGTAAATCACTATAACAATTGTTTACAGTTAACCATTGCATTTTTTAAGCTACTGTATTTTGTATAAATGAGTTCCAAGTTTAATTACAGATGTCTATGCAAAGTCCACATCTAGAAACAATCCATTCATAACATGGTAGGCATAGTTAGGTCTTCAGTCCATTTAATAAATGGAGTCGTACATTAATCTTTCCAATGCAGCAATATCAGTCTTTCGGCTATAGGAAGGGTAAGAATAATCCATTCATGTTGTCTAGTTGTCAAATTCTATACACTATGTATGTAGTTAGTTCAAAATAATAGTTTTCTCTGATTTTGATTTTGATTTTTTTGCAATTACATTTATATAATCCAGTACTTTCTCCCAAAAACTATTAATTATAGGACATTGTAAAACCATGTGTTTTAAAGAAGTGTTATCCTTATTACACAAAATGCTGTCTTAGACAATATTTTTCTACACAAACATAAAGACAATTCAGTGTGGGAATAGGGGTCAAATATTTTTCTAGTTAGACATTGCATTACATAACTTTCCAACTGACATAATTGTTTCCAGAGATACCAGTGTTCTGGTGTATTTTGATCCTAATACTGTCCATCAAACAGAAAAGCCTCACCTCAGACTCCTTTCTTGTATAGGGATAGGTGACTCCTGTTTCTCTTTGCAATGAGCACTGCCTCCCTGGTTATCAGAAGAAAAGGAAGGAAGGCGAAAAATTTTGCTGTTATGATTGTGCTGCATGTCCAGAAGGCAAGATTTCAAACCAAAATGGTATATGACAATGAAATCATATTTTCTTTTTGTTAGAAAGTATTAGTATGGATTGTTTTCTAATACTGTATTTACAAATATTAAATTATCATTCTATATATATATATATATATATATATATATATATATATATAGTACAGTGGTACCTAGGTACCTTGGTTCTCAAACTTAATCCATTCCAGAAGTCCGTTCCAAAACCAAAGCATTCCAAAACCAAGGCACACTTTCCCATAGAAAGTAATGCAAAATGGATTAATCCACTCCAGACTTTTAAAAACAACTCTAAAACAGGAATTTAACATGAATTTTACTACCTCTATTGTTGTTCTGTTAATGGTTCTCTTGACTTTGCAGCTTTTATCCATTTCCACAGTCACACATACAATCAGTAGCTGTACTGGGTTCTACACAGCCACAAAAATAAATTAAACGGGAAAACCACAAAAACAAAAATGCAAAAAAATTAAATAAATAGCAAAAACAGTAGCACCAAATATAAACTCCAAATATCTAATCGGAAGTGGGGGGGGGGCTCAAATCAGAAACGCAACACTCAAACTGGAAGAGGAACACTCTAATCGGAAGCAGAGGACTAAAAACATAGCACGTTTGGCTTTCGAAAAAAGTTTGCAAACCGGAACAGTTACTTCCAGGTTTGCAGCATTCGGGTTCAAAGTTGTTTGAGAACTAAGCTGTTCAAAAACCAAGGTACTACTGTACTTTGCTTGGAATGATTTGCAAATGTTTCTCTGCTGACGCCATTCTCCTCTCAAGAATAATTAGTAAAACAAATACTCCTAGTGCAATACTTTCTACATAGATTTGAGAGTAAGCGCCAATGAAGATAGAATAATTTAGTTTCACATTAAATGTAAAGGTGCCCCTGACCGTTAGGTCCAGTCGTGGACGACTCTGGGGTTGCGAGCTCATCTCGCTCTTTAGGGAGCAGGTGTTTGTCCGAAGACAGCTTCCGGGTCATGTGGCCAGCATGACTAAGCCATTTCTGGCGAACCAGAGCAGTGCATGGAAACACCGTTTACCTTTCCTCCAGAGCGGAAACTATTTATCTATTTGCACTTTGATGTGCTTTCAAACTGCTAGGTTGGCAGAAGCTGGGACTGAGCAACGGGAGCTCACCCTACCGTGGGGATTCAAACCACCGACCTTCTGATCAGCAAGCCCTAGGCTCTGTGGTTTAGACCACAGTGCCACCCATGTCCCAGTTTCACATTAAGATAACCTAAAAAGGAGAAGTATTAAAGTGATTAAACTGTTATATACTCAGCAAACTCAGCATAATATAATATTGTCTTTGGAATCTGACCTACTTCTGTTTTTCAGATATGGATGACTGTTTCAGATGCCCAGAAGATCAATATCCCAACAAGAACAAAAATGGATGCCTCTCCAAAACTCTAAACTTCATTTCAAATGAAGAACCATTAGGGATCAGTTTAGCCTCAATTGTTTTGTTTTTTTCCATTGTTACAACTTTAGTGTTTAGTACTTTTGTGAAGCACAAAGATACTCCCATTGTGAAAGCCAACAACCGAGACCTCACCTACACTCTCCTCATCTCCCTTCTGTTCTGCTTTCTCTCTTCTTTTCTATTCCTTGGAAAACCTGGGATAGCGACTTGCCTTTTGAGACAAACTACCTTTGGCATGATCTTCTCTGTGGCAGTTTCTTGCATCTTGGCCAAAACTGTCACTGTTGTTGTAGTTTTCATGGCCACTAAGCCAGGGTCAAACATAAAGAAATGGGTGGGGAAAAGGTTGGCCTACTCCATTGTCCTTTCCTCTTGTCTTATTCAAGCAAATATTTGTACTTTGTGGTTGGCAACTACTCCCCCATATCCTGATTTAGATATGCACTCTGTGGCCACAGAAATCATTGTGCAATGTAACGAAGGGTCTGTTGTCATGTTTTATTGTGTCTTGGGCTACATGGGCCTCCTGGCCATTGCCAGCTTTATTGTGGCATTTCTGGCCCGCAGATTACCTGACAGTTTTAATGAAGCCAAATTCATTACCTTCAGCATGTTGCTCTTTTGCAGTGTTTGGCTTTCTTTTGTTCCAACCTATCTGAGCACGAAAGGGAAATACATGGTGGCTGTGGAGATCTTCTCCATCTTGGCCTCCAGTGCTGGGTTATTGGGCTGCATCTTTGCTCCTAAATGCTACATCATTTTGCTGAGGCCTCAGCTAAACAGTAGAGAACAACTAATAAGGAAAAGGATGTAAAAAATTCCTTTTATTTCCCCCTATTTTTTAATGACATTTTTATTCCTGCATGAATCCAAGGCTGTGGTTATGGGAGAAGTGACACTGGATTCAGTGGTGGGATTTTTGTTAACAGGAGGACCTATGAGGAAGGTGAAAGCCAGATTTTTTTTTTGAAGGCACTAGAAAAGTCAAAAAACCAAATCTGAAAGCTATTACAAATAATCTCAAATGCCTTAGTTTGAAATGGGAGCAGGAGACAGACAATTATACCTCATCAGTTTCATTTGTGACCTCCCCCCACCCCTGGTATTCACTAGAATTTAAATCAGAGTTTCAGCACTCTCATCTACTATTGATAACATGTTTTTGTAATCTTTTGATTCTCAAAAACAGTTCACAGGGGTCTCTTGTAGAGCTGTATTGGCATCACCAATAATAGCCAGCTCTAGCTAAGGATGAGCACAGGGAGGTCTGCATTTTTAGAAAAGCTGGGAGGCTATGATGTTGTGGCTATTGATATATCTGAAATCCCCTGTTGAGTGCACAGAAGATACTTTGAGGTGCTCAGTGAACAACCCATTTCTTGTTCCACATGATACCAGCCAGGTGGCCTCATAATTGGTGGGACAGCTTCCCAGCTCTTTTATGTATTTTATGAAGTTTTCTTCAAAGAGCACACATCACAGAATATTTGAGGTTCCACAGAAAGGGTGTTTCCCTCTCTACATTCCTCCAAATCCTCTTTCCTTTTGTGTTATGCCTTTTAGATTGCAAGCCTCAGAGAAGGGAGTGTCACATTTTTAATATTTATCTGCTGGTGCGGGAGGTCTGTTTAGGTGGAGAGAGAGAGACAAAGTGCTTCTTAACCTGAAGCACTATTTCTGGGTTAGTGGAGTCTGTAACCTGAACAATATGTAACCTGAAGTGTATGTAACCCGAGGTACCACTGTATCTGAGTTGTTAAAAAACCATCCTGGTTCACTCTGGGCACTCCTCTTTCTCAATCACATTCTTACTCTTGTGCATTATTGGAAGCATTAGATATGCCTGTTAATCATCATCACCATCATCATCCTTTCAATGTATTCCCTGACATCCACATCCCTCCAAATCTCCTTTCTCATTTTGAAAGGTATTTTAGATTGTGAACCCTAGGCTTGACCCTAGATTATCACTGATATAAACTACTCTGTGAGATTTCTTTTAGCTGAAGAGTCAGATCAAAATAGTGCTTCAAGGAAATAAATTTGTTGGTTCACACAGAATCTTTTAAATAATAGATTAAAAAAAATCTTTTTGGTTCTATTTAATCACTTCTGGACTCTTTTGCATTTTTTGAAAATTACAGACTGTAAATATGAAGGTTGGTCTCCCATAGTGAGAATGCACAGTGATAACTAGTGCTGTGCCAAAGCCTGTCTTCCAATTTCTAAAAGATTTTCTTCCCTTGTGGATACATTTTGTTTCCTTTTATGATGATGATTAAAATTAAAATTAAAATAACAAACCCTGCACTGATTCATTTCATAGCAAAATGTGATGGACTTTCAGACTCCAGAATTCATGCTATCAGGTGCTGGGGATAAGCATTAGGGAAAGACTTGATGTATATTCTGAAAAAAATCTGCATTACAGAGGAGGCTTCATGGCGCATGTTGTTTTCAATGACATTTTGTTCCAAAACACCCTGTTTAAGGGTACTACTAGTCGCTCAAGTTCAATGGAACTTATTTGAAGATCAGTGTGTACAGAGTTGCAGCTTTCACAGGTCTGGATACACTTCATCAGATATGAGAAAGACAATGTACCTAAAGAGAAAACTACCAGACTTTTAGAAGACATCTGAAGGCAGCCCTGTTTAGGGAAGCTTTTAAAGTTTAATAGACTATTGTATTTTAATATTCTGTTGGAAGCCGCCCAGAGTGGCTGGGGAAACCCAGCCACTTGGGTAGGGTATATATAATAAATTATTATTATTATTATTATTATTATTGGAAATATGAGGATTTGAACAATTCTTAAATCAAGTGAAATGAAAAGATCGAGGAAGAGATGAAAAGTAGGTGTGCAAAGTCCTATGAAGAACAAAAATGCCCTCATGAATCAAACTTGGAGAAATCAGTGGGGAGCTGGCTGGGATCAAACCAAGAACATTCTGCATGCAAAGCCTGCACTTAAGGCTGTTGAGCTATAGAAGTCCTCAGAATCCCTGTTCCCTGTAGAGGAACTTATCTGGGCTATATGAAGATAGCAGGAAGTCTGAACTTGTTTCCTGTTGTGTGTGCATGTGTGTGTTTACACTTGAAAGATTCTCAGGGCAGACACCTCTGTGAACAGCCAAACACCCCAATTAATGTGAACATTAATTAATTCTGTCCCTTCTCCCTTACACAGCTCCCCTTTTCTAAGTTCTAATCATGCTGCTTTACTTGATAAATTGTGCACTCAGAAAATCTCTCCTGGGAAAAAAGGCAGGGAGACACAGGCACCAGGTAGGGGCAGAACTCTGTGCCTCCAAAATATGTGTGTGGCAGAGAACTCCTTCTGAGCAATCACTGCCAGGGAGCACAGAGGAAAGCCCTTCTCCCACAGCAGCTAGAAAAGGCAAGGAGAGGTGAAGCCCATCGGAATTGCCAATATAGCCACCTTCTGCAGTGATCAAAGACAAACAGCAGGAGAAGTTCATGAAAGCCCCTCCAATCCTCAAAGACAAGTTCCTTGTATATTACTCAGGAGACGTTAGTGATAGGCAACAAGAGGGAGGTAAAATCCTTCACCCAGAGCCCAGCAGCCAAATTGATCAAAATTAAAGCGGGAAAAGGAGGAGGCCCCCGGGACACTACACATAATGGACAGCTTAAATGTATGGGCAGTGTCATAGCAAGACTGTCCAAAGCTGATCAAAAGATCCCCTCCTATTCTGAGAAATTAACCGTTCATGACAGGTTTGATAAAAGCAAAAAATGAAATTTCAGATTTCATGGCAGATAAGCAAAAACCCTTAAAGAAGTGAAAGTGAATTTTATTGTTTCTACTGACTTGTGATAATTTTATTCTGGATACATGCTCGTTTTAGACCTGCCTTACAAATGGAGATTCTGAATCTAAGTCTGATTAACCTTGCACAAAGTGTTTTGAGGTATCAAAGCTTCACAACCCCTGCATAAACATACAAACTCTTGTGAAGAAGGCAGCCTGAGGCAGCAACACTGATGGAAATACCACATATACTGGGATCTTGAAGGACTTTTTAGGAAATCTCCTTGTAGATGGTCCTTCAAGTGATTTTGACAAAACAACATTATTATTTATACCCCGTCCATCTGGCTGGGTTTCCCCAACCACTCTAGGCGGCTCCCAACCAAATATTAAAAACACAAAACAGAATTAAACATTAAAAACAGACCTCTTTAAAAAGTAATATAGTTGCTTATTTCCTTGACATCTGATGGGAGGGAATTCCACAGGGCAGGTGCCACTACCGAGAGGGCCCACTGCCTGGTTCCCTGTAATCTCAGTTCTCACAGTGAGGGAACCTCCAGAAGGCCCTCGAAGCTGGACCTTAGTGTACGGGCTGAACAGTGGAGGTGGAGACGCTCCTTCAGGTATACAGGACCAAGACTACTTAGGGCTTTAAAGGTCAGCACCAACATTTTGAATTGTGCTCAGAAGGCATCCCTGAAAACGCATGGCAATTTGGTCTGCTCAGTGTTGGAATATCATTGATCAGTCTAAGCAAGCCTTATAGATCTCCATCATGAGCCAATGATGGCACAGGGTCTAATAATTGCAACCTCTACTTGTGGTTCGTGGTTGGCATGCAACTTCTGAAACTCCCTTGGTATGGGGAGAAACAGCAGAAATGATTACAATCAATTTGATTATTAGAAGAGAGATAAATGCTACTCCTGAACTGAGGGTTTTTATGACATTCCAAAATAAAATCATATTTACCTTATCATAGTTAATGTCTCAGTTTGTCCTACATAGTAGTGAAAGGAAGAAAGCTGTAATGAGTTTCATTAAAGAGAAGAAAAATAAGTTAAAGAAAAATGTCATCCTGAAAACTGAGTACATAAAAAGAAAATATAAAACCAATGTAAGGAATTATTCCTAGACTTGGAATAATCTATTCACAACTTAAAGATGGGGAAGGACAGGAATACACTGGTTAAATCAGCTATGATTAAATGGGCACAAGACATTGGTCATGACATTATGTTTGCTGACTGGGAACAGTTATGGACCACTGGTATTAAATTTACGGCATGTAATGCCCTAAGAGAGAATATTATGAAAATGATCTATCGGTGGTACATGACCCCAGTCAAGCTTGCAAAAATATATCATACGCCCAATAATAAATGCTGGAAATGTAATGAAGCTGAAGGTACTTTCTATCATCTTTGGTGGACATGCCCAAAGATTAAGGCTTTCTGGGAAATGATCTATAATGAAATTAAGAAGGTTCTTAAGTGCACCTTTCACAAGAAACCAGAGGCTTTTCTCTTGGGTATGGTCGGCCAAATGGTACCAAGGAAAGATAAGACCTTTTTTATGTATGCTACAACAGCAGCAAGAGTTCTTATAGCAAAGTATTGGAAGACACAAGAACTACCCACACTGGAAGAATGGCAGATTAAGGTGATTGACTATATGGGACTAGCCGAGATGACTGGCAGAATCCGCGACCAAGGAAGAGAAACGGTGGATGAAGATTGGAAGAAATTTAAAACTTATCTTTAAAATTATTATAAAATTAATGAATGCTAAAAATGTCAAGGGTAATGTAAAAACCTAGATTACAGCTGTAAATGATTGGGTAAAATAAGAAGAAATAGAAAAAAGTTTAAAAATTGGCAGAAGTGAGGGGTTGCTGGAAAAATTACTAACTAGAGATGCAGAAAAGGGAGGCATGGGGAAGTCGGTGAAAGAGGGTAAATGAAAAGAGGGTTATGAACTTATATGTGTTCTATATGTTGTGTTTGTTTATGTATTGTGCTGTGTATGTTTAAAAATTTATGTTGGAAAACTAATAAAAATTTATTTAAAAAAAAAAAGGACAGGAATACACTGTTTGTGAATAAAGCTACAAAGCTAGCAACAGATAGCTTTGTTTTCCATGAATTTATCTAATCCTCTTTTTAAACAATCAATATGACACAAAAGGGGCAATAAATCTCTTGAAAGCAACAATACAAGAAACATGAAAGTTATTTTGGAGAATTATGATTTATTGTTATCGAACCTTACTAGAAGTAAAGAACATTGCTGGCTAACACTCTTCCAAGAGACACTTTGATACATTATTTCCCAACTTTCTTGGCATCATCATTCCTGACTTAATGGAACACATGGTTGATTCAACCATTCAGAGGTCCCATTGCTTTTGTAAGCTGTGAGGGTGTGCCACTCTTCACCAATCAATGAAATTTAAAGGTAATGTGATTTAGATAATTTGGTTATGCTGATTATTAGTTTCTTCTAGCTAACTGTCCCCTGGTGTTCAGCTCAGGCCTCAGTACAATAACATAGCATTTGGGGAAAAAGATGCAGCCTAATAACCCAAAACTGGAGGCCAAGATGGAGAAGATCTCCACAGCCAACATATATTTTCCTTTTGTGCTCAGGTAGGAAGGGATGAAGGTCAGCCAAACACTGCAAAAGATCAACATACTGAAGGTGATAAACTTGGCTTCATTAAAGCTGTCAGGCAACCTCCGAGCTAGAAAAGCCACGGTAAAGCTGACAATAGCCAAGAAGCCCATGTAGCCCAGTACACAATAAAACATGAGGACTGACCCCTCATTACAGAACAGTACAATTTCCTTCATCATGGTATGCATGTCTAAATCTGGGAATGGGGGAGAGGTTGACAGCCACAAAGCACAAATGGTGGTTTGAAGAAGAGAGCAGGAAAGGACTATGGAGGTGGACAATGGTTTTCCCACCCATCTCCTCATCTTGGATCCTGGCTTGGTGGCCATGAAAGCTAGAACAACAATGCTGGTTTTGGCCAATATGCAAGAAACCGCCACTGAGAAGATCATGCCAAAAGCAGTTTGTCGAAAGAGGCAGGTCAGTACGTCAGGCTGGCCAATGAATACCAAAACACAAAGGAAGGAAAGCAAGAGGGAGATGAGGAGAGTGTAGGTGAGGTTCCGGTTGTTGGCTTTGACTATGGGAGTATTCCGTTTCTTCAAGAAGATTCCAAGCACCAAAGCAGTGAGAAAAGCAAAGGAAAGAGCCAAAGTGGCCAAAATTATCCCCAAAGCTTCTCCATAAGACAAGAAGGTTATTTGTTTTGGAAGGCATCCATCCTGATCATTGTTTGGATACTGGTCGCCAGGGCATTCAAAACAGTCATCCATGTCTGGAAAGGAAAAGACAGGTTTCTATACATGGAAATCCTCTCTGTCATGTTTGGCAGAATAAATGCATAAAATTGAAAAGCCTTGAATTATGACTCCTAGGTAAGTAAAGGACATAACCTTATATTGAGCAGCCACTTTTGGTTATGATCCCCAACAATTAACATCTTGGATCCATGTGAAGGGCTATCATGGCCCTTTCCTGGGCTGTGATCGCTTTCCCCCTGTTAATGGTGGTGCATAGCTGAGAGCATACATGGCCATTGTTAATATATCTGCACTGCCTAATCATCATTTATCAAGGAAGATTCATAGTCCTTGTACTAATTTACAGAGCCTTAAACATTTCAGATCAAGGGTATTGAATAGAACTCTTCTATTCCAACTTGATAATTGAGATGATCTGTAGGAGGACTGCTTGTTGTAGCTTGAGTTATTGGGACCAAGACTTTATTGAAATTAGACCACTTCTATGGAATATGGGAGAATTCAATAGAGAATAAACAGGAATCTTCTACAGTAAACTTTAGAGATCTGTTGAATAATTTTATTGCTGTCAAGTTTTTGCAGACAACTAAGAAAATAATATACCCTGTAAGAAATAGCTCTCTCTCTCTCTCTCTCTCTCTCTCTCTGTGTGTGTGTGTGTGTGTGTGTGTTTGTGTGTGTGTTCGTGTATTCTGTATATTCATGACTATCTCCATGGTAATATCAATCCTGATATCATTTTTAAAGAAACCCCAGTACATCTCCTACCCCTCTGGTTTGAGATCTTCCCTTCTGGACATAGATGACAATCATAGCAGCAAGAAGGTTTCCCTTCCTTCTTGGCCCGGGTGTAACCTAAAGCGCATTGCTCATTACACAAAGAAAGAGGTGGTGTCTGTACAAAAATAAAAGAAGATAATGGTTTCAGCGATTGCATCTTGCTGGCACAACAAAGAAGGTTAAATCTACAGTTCAGAAATAGCATAACAATATAGGAAAATGCCACCTCCAGCCCCTGATAGCACTTTTCATGCAGCTGCAGGCAGAATCAATTATACCATTGGTAACACTGCCTTTACCAACACATCTTAAAGAGAAGACTCAAAACACAGTATTTTGGGAGAAAGTTTATTTCTATTGAATATAATGATGTGCAAATCAAACTGAATTTGGCAATCTGGGCAGAAAGTTCTCTAAGGCAGGAGGGATCAGGTTACTCCACTCTCCTGGACCTGTTTACAGGCGATGCCTGCAGCCTTGGAGTGAAGAATTTGAAGGAATACTTCCTTCTTGTGAGAAGCAGGTAGCAGACTCACTGGCTCAATGTTTCCCCCAGTTTGCATGCCAAGCCAACAGGGCTCACCCAGTGAAAGCTAATGTAAGGTGATGAAAGTGTGCCCTTCACTCACTACTGCCTCAGCTATTTACCACATCATCTCTTGATTTGTCTTTCTTTCCTGGACTAACACCCAGTTAAAACAAATAAATGAAAACACCACTCCAACAAATTACTCACACCTGTATGAAGTTGGTGGAAAAGATGAGTCCTGGCCCCGAAATTCTTACAAGCAACTACTGTGAGTGAAGGTATACACAATGTATGATTCTTTTTAAAATTACTATTATTTAGAATATTAGTAACATAGTAATGAATCACTAATTATTTGGCTTCATCAAACTTCGACTATGCATTTCAGTTCATGAGTTCATGTTCCCAGATGTTTTCAGGCCTGTGTTAATCTGTAATTATGCCCTATCACAGTTATCATAACTCATTTGGAATGTATATTTTTGGGTTGGTGAAATGACGCCCAGAGAAGTGCAATTTCAATGGATTTTCTAGCCAAGTCTATACTGATCTGAGAAGAAAGCAGATTAAACACTGGGGAAATGACTGGATAAGCTCTAAAATGGAATTTACCTGGTTAAAGCTGCTGGGCCATACAATAGCATCATCATTAATTGTGAGCCCCTTTTCTAGGGGAATCTGTGGGTCCATTTTTCCAACTTTCACTCTAAGAAAGGACTCATTTTGGAATGTGACCCAGTTGATAATATCAAATCCAACTACTAATGCTCCCTTTTGGTCAAAGGAAATCTCTTCTCCGGCACTGTTGTTGAAGGAGACACTTCTCAGAAAGTGGTGGAGCTAAATTGGGGGTGGGGAAAGATAATGATGATCTACAAACGGATTCCTTATGACATGAGTGAGATTATATTCCACACCTGAGAGCTTGGTTCATGATTTGTTTAAAAGCTGACACATCATTATATGGAATGACCAGTTGACCTACAGCGCATTATATTAGAGACTACCATCCACACTCTTTTGCTGTGAAGATTCTAGTGTGTAGGTAAAACTTCTTTCAAACTGTTTAACAGAGTTTGTCTTCTTTCTCTTGGAAACGGTGAACAATGACAAAAGTTATTTTGAAGATGACTCACCTAATCTGTGAAGTCTCGGTCAAAGGTTCTTTATTCCCCAACTGGGTAGAAGCATTACAATAACAAATAATAGTTTTCAACTGTTAAAATAAACAGCAATTAACAGCACACTTTCCAAAAAAAAATCTATCTTATCTCGAGTATATCGTAAATAACAGGAACAGTCCTCCAGTAGCTTTTACAGGCAGCACCTTTCGGTTAGACGTCTGCCATCAGGCGTCTGCAAACTACAGGCCGATACTTCATATTTTTATTGGCACTTGCAGCTGACACAAAATAAGCTCAGAGTGTCACTCCCATATATAAAAGAAAGTTCTGGAACCTTCTAGAAATATCCAGTTGTTTCTGATAGAATGATTCCCCAACACATTAGTATTGTCCCAAATAAGTCTCCGTTTGCCAACACACATTCAATCCACTGTCATCTTCAAGCACAGTGATGACTGTGAACATCTGTTCTCTCCATGGCACTCCACCCGTTTTGGCTTGTGATGCAGTTTCCCCTAAACTATAGCTATCTACCACACACCTGTTGTCCAAGGCAGGGGGGCAGATACTGATGCAGGTCTTTTGATTTATCTGCTGGTTTGTAATTTGGGATGGTGCTTCAACTAGGTGAATGATCAAGATCAATGGATGACACAAAGGGAAGATGGAAGTGCACCTGTTTTAATCTTCTGAAAGAATGTGTAGCAGGAAACCTGATAGGGGAATACCAGGTTGGAGCCTGGGATACATTTGTAAAAAGGTAAGATAAATGTAAAGGACCCCTGGAAAGCTGAGTCCATTCAAAGGCGACTATGGGGTTGTGGTGCTAATTTTGGTTTCAGGCTGAGGGAGCCGACATACAAGGTTTGTGTTGGAGATGGGGATATGATCAGCATGGAATGCTACAGTATGGGCTTGGAAGGAAGGAGACCACAAAGAGAAAGGCATTCCAGGATAGATCATGAAAAGAAAAGTCTGAGAAGGTTGCATGGAGAGGGAGGCTGAAGAAAGACAGTAGAGAGAAATCAAGGAACAAGAGACACATTTTGGGACACACACGATGCGACAAACCTTTAGTTTCCTGCATATATGATGACATGGAGGTACAATGAATAGGAATACATGTGCTTGGCCTCTGAAGATATAATTTAAAAATCTACAAGAGGAGACCCCACCATTAGCTCAATGTGTATATATTTATATAACTTTTGCATTGATTGAATCAGAGCATTACCTGCCATGTATGTTGGTTTAGCTGGTTCCCCATTATTCCATCTGCCATTGCTCTGTGTTTGAATTTGGAGCATTGCATGGTATGCAAAGCATGTGCCACAGTATATAGAGCATTGTAGACACTGTAGCTTTGTGCAGTCATGCTCATTTCTAAAACAGTCCCAGGAAGGGTGTCAATCTTCTCCTGCCCAGTGCAGAATGTCTCATGGTTCTTATCCAAATGAGTATGGGGGAATGAGCAGATGAATGCTTCTTCCCAGAAAATCTTCAGAAACCCATCCTCTCTTTCTATGGTAGGGTTTCTCGTCTGAATAAATTTCTGGAATCCTAAAAGATCCTTTGAGTAAACTGCCAAGGATAGAGCCCCATGGAGGATATCTATTTCCCATCCTCTTTGAATGGGAAATGATGTGAAATCCATCTGTGCAGTCATTATCCAGATTTTCGATGTGGTTTTAAATGGTACATCATCTGCTTCTGCAAGCTTTGGTGTCATTCTCATTACCATAATGGTAAAAATTTCACCATGAACCACCACAGCGCTGGCTGTGCTTTCCTTAACAATGCGGATTATTTCAGAACCATCAGCCACCATTTGACTGAACTCTCCAGAAAACTTAACTTGAGGAAATCTCTCTATAAAATCAAAGCAGATGCCACTCTGTGCAAACATGGGAAGAACATTTTGTACAAATCTCTCTCCAGTGTCATCACTCAGAGAAAGCACCCCAATCCATATCCAGCTGAAATGCAGCAGAAGGTGGAGTATCCCATTGTACTGATGTGTCCCATCTGGGGACATCCATTGGGAGAAAAGTGTTTGCACATTGTTTTCCATCATGGGAGAAGAGCCATAGATTAGCTAAAAGGAAGGGCAACAAAAGTTGAGCTACGTATAAAAGAAAAGTGCTGAAAAAATGTGCTAAGAAGCACCAATTCAACAGAAAACCAAATTTCATTTTTTAAGTAAATTTAAGTAAATTTGATTAGTAGTTATCAGTAGGGATAATCCACCATTTCATTCCTTTTTGTTAGCATGGAACTGTTAGTATTTGTACTTTATCTTTTAGAAAATGTATTTTACAAAGAATAAATTGTACTGGGGAAAAGGGAACCTATGCAATATAATGTAACATCTGCAAAATCCTGTGGTTCCCATTAAGGTCACAGACATGTTGAATCATTGTCTTGTTGTTTTGTTAACTCCCTTTAAAAGTGTGTGTTTGTGTGTTAGTCTTAGTTAGGAGGGGTGGCAGTTGGAGGTTGGCTGATTGTTTCCACTCTTGTTTTGCTGAGTGTGGAAACTTAAAGAACAGCTACATTATTAGTGCAGGTAATTATACTACTTTTTAATACAGTGTTCAGTGCAGAATTGATTCCCTTATTTTTCTACTTGCACTGCTATGCTTTCAGACTGCTAGATTGGAAAAAGTTGGGAAAAGCAATGAGAGCTCACCCTGTCATGTGAAATTGAACAGCCGTTATCTTTTTAACCTTGGTTTTACCTTGTTTCCCCTAGGTATTCCACATAGGTTTGCATATATATTAAAATCCCCTTTTCAGTATCCATCGAAATACATTAAAATATTACCAATGACCTATTCTTTTTAAATAACTGCTTCACCCAGTATCAAAATATCCCTGTTCTCTTGAGGCCAAAATTGTTTTATCCTTGAGGTTTGTGATTTATCTCCTATTTTAAAAGATGCTCAAGTACAAGTACCAATATTCAACCTAAAGGGATATCATCAAAGACCACCATCCATGCTCTAGGCACACATTTTACCTGGGGCATCTTGTATCTGCACAGGATGGTGGCCATCTGGAGACATGAGTCTGAGTTTGATCCCCCAATGACAGCTATTGGAATAGTTTCAGCATCACACTTGTAATTAGGGATAAATCTGCCTTGCCTGGATAGAAGTTCAAGAGAGGCTTGATAGGTCCAACTTGCAATGAAATGGTTGTTATAGATGTGGAAGCCGAGTGTGACATTGGGTAGGATATGTGGATTCTCATTTATCTCCTTCACAGCAAACGTCAAGGCCAGCACATGCTGATAGAGTTGTGTCATTGGCCTGAAAGAAAAGCAAAATATATTGTATAACAGTGCATGCCCAGAAAAAATAGATTGTATGCCCATAGTCCATGGAAATTTGATCAGATTAGATAGATAGATGTGAACATTTGGATTTCCTGTACATAGCTTTGATCAATGCTTTTTTTTCTCGTGGTATGCAGGGGAACACATACCCCTAAACATTTTGTGAATCTAATTTCAGCCTCATTGAGTGGCAGTATTTCAATATGAATATGAAAATGACAGTACCCCTTAACATTTTTTTAAGAAAAAAATGCACTGGCTTTGATGTTATTAAGTAACAGCCTCTTTGCGCAGATACAAGCAAAACACTCTGTTTCCCCTGCTATTGTTTCCTGAAAAACTCAGTATCAACATATTTCCCTGTCTATGTGTCAAAAATCACACAATACTGCCATTGAACAGATTCAATCCAGTGAAATATGTAATGAGCATGGGAGAAATCACAAAAATTTTACTTTCCCTCACAATTTTATTATTTTAATTGTGATCACCAATATGGCAACAGTTTGGGAAAGAGAAAGGTTTCTACCATTACAATGTTATGTTGGTATTTGTATATTTTGTGCATATACCACAACAGGGCCATATTTCAATTAGGAATGAACTTTATGTTGCAGAATGTAAGTAGTTGTTCCTGCCAACTCTACTATCATTGTTATTATTACTATACCTAATGATGATAGTAATAATATATTATACTGTTTAATGTATTGAAAATGCCTGGTCATCCATTCATACAGCCCTGCCCAAAGCTGGTAACAAGGTCAGTTCCAAATCTTAGTGATAAACCATTCATGGCAGGTTTCAGAAATGTCAAATATGGATTCTCAAATTCAAAGTTTCACATGGGCAATAGCTCCAAAACCTTAACAAAGCGAATTAAATAATATTGTGTCTGCTGTCTAGTGATAATTTCATAATGAGTATGGCAAATTTGACCTACCTAATAAATTGAAATTCTGAATCTAATGTTGGCATAACTTGCACAAAGAATTTTGAGGTACACCTCAAGATCTTCCACCCCACCCCCAATAAGCATCTAAACTACTAAGAACGAGAGAAGTCTAGTAGAAATCAATGCCATCTTCTTAATCATCATATGTCAAATGCAGAAATATACTTATTAAACATATATTTAATATATAAAAACCACAATTCCTTACAAAATGTCATCAAAAAATTCAGGAGAGGGAGGTTTACGGAAGGTTAATATACTTGAAGATATATAAATCTGAGACATGATGCCACCAATGATGAAGTCCCCAGACTGATAATATTGGTGCAGAATTGGAAGTGGATCCATAATAGAACACTGAGCAATAGGAAACTTGCACATTATCATTCAAGTATTCTTGATGAGGAAAGTCTCACTGAAATGCATGTGAAAATGTGGTCCACTTAGGGTAAAGAAATCTGTGATTAGTCTGAGAGAGCCTTGGATCCAGCATGAGCTGTGAATGGTACAGGGTCTGGAGATTGCTTCCTCCAGTTTTGCTTCATAGTTTGCATGTGGCTATTTTCACTCCCCTGGGATGGAGAAGAGAGGCAGAAATGTTTATGATTAATTGGATAATTACACAAGAGATAATTGCCAGTTCTGAGTTGAAGTGTTTCTATCAGATTGCAAAAGAAAATCATGTTTACTTGATCATAGCCAAAGTTTCATGTGGTCCTACTTAGTAGGGAGAAAAAGAAAGTTTTATTGGGTCTCAGCATAGAAAAAAGCACGTTAAATAAAATAAGCCAGCCAGAAAACTGAGTCCTTGAAAATAAAATATATCTCCAAAAGTGACTTATTGGAGGTAATTGTTCTTGTATGTGGAATAATATTTGCACAATTTAAAGATAGATAGAAATCCATTGTTTGGGAGTTAGCAAATATTTCTAATATTCATTTCCCTTTACAGAGATCTGCCCACAAAAAATGAAATTTCCGCAAATGAACAGGAGTGTCACTGTGGACCTCTGGAAAGTGACAAGCACTTGTCTATTTGGCCTACAAATTGACACAGCCTGGCAGATTGGTGGGGGTGGGGGTCCAATAACCTCTTTCTGACTAGCTGCTTTGCTTTCTTTCATTAACTCTAAGCCAGAGGAACATAGTCTGCTTGCTAGTCACCTTTTCCATGCTGCATTTGCTGGTGGTATTTGAAACCCAGTCAGATGGGCAGGGTATGAATAAATTATTATTATTATTATTATTATTATTATTATTATTTAATTAATTCCTTCATGGTGCTCACTTCTGAGTGTGATAGGCTTCATCTTTCAAATGTGCATAGATTCAGCTCTTCAAGGGCAAGGGGGACATCCAGCTCTTCCAAGACAGAGTCTAGATGTTTTCAATTGTTGTTTTTTTTTTAAAAAAAATATTTATTAAGATTTTCAAAGTTTTACAAAATGAAAAATGAAAAAAACAAACAAAATAAAAATAGTTAAAAACAATTCCATCTTTCCATTACTTATCTTTCATTTGCTTGTTTCCCGGACCTCCTCACACCTCCCTTTTTTGTATTCCAGTTCAATTTGTTAGTTCAGCAAATCCTTTCCCTCTTTGTTTGTCCTAGTCTTTAACGTTAAAGTATTATAACATTAAATTTTTACCTGTTAATAATCCATTTTTTCATATTCCTTTATAGCATTACAGCTAAAAACCACTTAACTTCTTATCCAACATCATTCTAACATTCATTAATTTTACAGTATTTCTGTAAGTAGACTTTAAAATTTTTCCAATCTTCTTCCACCGACGCTTCTCCCTGGTCTTGGATTCTGTCAGTCATTTCCGCCAGTTCCATATAGTCCATCACCTTCATCTGCCATTCTTCCAGTCTAGATATTTTCAATTGCTGTGTGAGAGACTTTGTGTTCCCATGAGGAAGTACAGTCTCTGATGGATCTCTGCCAATCTCTTCATCTGCTTGCTCCAGTCTGCGATGATCTCTCTAGGCAAGGTTTTCAGTGGTGCAGTTTTCCTATTGCTTCTAATTCTGATTCAGTTCCTTTCTATGACAGTGTTGCCTCTCAACAGTGTTGTCCGTGTTGAGTTGAAGGCTCTGACACAGTTTTAACCAGTAGTCAATGGCACGTTATCTCACAATCTGCTAGGCATCACTCCTTTTCTTTCCCAGTGCACCCTTATAGTTCATAAGAACCTTGCACTTTGCAGCGAAAACAAGCTCCATATTCTTAATGCCATCCTCAAACCAATCAGGGATCTGCTGCTCTCTTTTGCTGACATAGCTGTGTTGTTGGTGGCCTCTCTGATGTAGTTTCACCTTGCTTCAATGCACATTAATAGTGCCTGTTGAATGGAATCCCAGAAGCATTCACAATCTACCTCAACTCCCATGTACCACCTTCTCTAGCTCTCAGACAGCCTTTCTCAATGCTGGGTCCCCATATGTTGTTGGACCACAACTCCCATCATCCCCAACCACTGGTCCAGCTAGCTAGGGATGATGGGAGTTGCAGTTCAACAACACCCATGAAGAAAGCCTTTCTAAGGTGTATAACCCTGATCTGGGTTTTTATTAGGGATTTTAAAGAGTACATGAGAAAACATTGTTCTGGAACAAAAATATCGGTACAGTGGTACCTGGGGGTACAGACGCTTCGGGTTACAAATGCTTCAGGTTGCAGAGTCCACTAACCCAGAAATAGTACCTCGGGTTAAGAACTTTACTTCAGAATGAGAACAGAAATAGCATGGTGGCGGCACGGCGGCAGTGGGAGGCCCCATTAGCTAAAGTGGTGCTTCAGGTTAAGAACAGTTTCAGGTTAAGAACGGACCTCTGGAACGAATTAAGTTCTTAACCTGAGGTACCACTGTATGTAATGAGTGAAGTTTTGCGGGGTCAAAGAAATGAAGAAATGGTTGTAATAGGTACAAAGCTAGAAGTAATATAAATATAACACAACAATTAAAAAGAAGTCCCAAATTTGAAGTCCCAAAACAGTGAAAGGAAGTCAAAATCTATGTATGTTTTGTTATGTATTGTGAATATTATGGGTGCTTTTTGTTTGTTTGTTTGTTTTTCCTCTTTGGTTTTATATGTATAATTTATGTTGTACATAATTTTGCATTGAGGAAAAAAAGGAAGTCCTATTATTTTTTTAAAAAATTGGAATGCATAATTGGCTTTATTGTTTGCATTATGACGTGGCATGATTTAATTTGATTTGATTTGTTACCAATTGGAATGTTATTAATGGAAAATTTTATTGGAAAATAAATTTTAATGGAAAATAAAGTTTATCCATTTTTTCTACCAAACAACCAAGTTCAAACCAAGTTTGTCCCTTTCTTCCCATGGATTACACCCAGTTTCTCCATCCCTCTGCTTTTAAAGATGTGGTGCTTATGATTAAAAACACCAATAACTGGGTGTTGGATTGCTTCCATGGTTGTCTCCTCACAAAGCTTTGCATTAGCATGCAATAGTGAGTTGATGGCTGTCCAGCAAAGCAGTCGAACAAGTATTTGACGTTCTCTATTGCTTTCCTTCCTCACCAATTTATTTATATTTATTTTATTTGTCAAATTTCTATGCCACTCAGCCGAGGATCACAGGGTGGTTTACAATTTAAAAACACATACATGGTAACAAACAAAATTAATACCCCCCACACACCCATAGTTTGCTTAAGTAGTCAAAGGCCTCAGCAAAATGATGAACAACAACCAGCGTTTTCACAGCTGCCCTGCCAATGACCTTTGAATTACTTATGTGGAGAAGAATTTGGTACAAATTGTGTTCTAAAACATGAATGCAGGTTTAGACTAATATAGAAAGTCTTCGGTCACCAAGTGGTAGCACTATTCTCAGTGGATTTAAATTTAAAGGAAAATGGCATGATATACATCACAGCAAACTCTTTGAATCCTTTTTATTTGTCATAAATAAGTGTGTATATATCTTTGTGCACATGTGTGTGATATTAATTGGATCCAAACTACATGGGAAGGGAGTGAACTCTTTCATCAGCCCATGGTGATCATGTCAGTCTACCCAGGCAGTTTCCCACTCATGCATGTGCTGATTTGAAAGCCTTCTGGCCACTGCTTACAAGTGGGTTTCTAACATAGCATTTGCTTGTTTGTTTGCATTCTGTATATGCTACCATAAAACAAATAGGTCACTTAGTGTTTCATTTATTTATTTTTAATAAGTTAGAAATGACAATGAAATAAATTTCATAGGTGCTCAATGTCAAGCCAACCCTAGACATTCTTTGAGATTAAATCTACAATTTTACCCCCTATAGTCAATTCCATACTTTTTTTAGCCAGTGATTTGTTGCATGGATAAATTGTAGCTGAACATGGCTTTGGCAGGACAGTGGTACCTCGGGTTACAGACACTTCAGGTTACAGACGCTTCAGGTTACAGACTGAAAACAGATAACGTACAATGGGAATGTTTGGAAGTCTTTTTAAAACCTCAACTACTTTTTCTTCATATATGTATGTAACCTGAGGTACCACTATATATATAAATAGTGGTACCTCGGGTTACATACGCTTCAGGTTACATATGCTTCAGGTTACAGACTCCGCTAACCCAGAAATGTTACCTTGGATTAAGAACTTTGCTTCAGGATGGGAACAGAAATTGTGCAGCGGCGGCATGGCAGCAGCAGTGGGAGGCCTCATTAGCTAAAGTGGTACCTCAGGTTAAGAACAGTTTCAGGTTAAGAATGGACCTCCAGAATGAATTAAGTTCTTAAGCCGAGGTACCTCTGTAGACATTATTTTTAGCATTTAGCAATGCTTTGATTTTCCAAAGAAAATGGCCTCACTCTGACTTTCCCTTTGGCATTTGCCCTTTGGAGAAGATTGTAACCAATCCACAACTTTCTGTGCCACTAAAGAGCAGAGGTGGCATATGGACCAACATGTTTTCTATCAAAAGGGCCACTCAGGATCCAATCTGTGAATAAGTGATTTTCTCCCCCTGCAATTATCTAAATCACAAAAAATGGGCACTGCCCAAGAGACTGCCCAGAAGGCATCATGAAACAATCAACAAGTAAGCCTGAAAGTGCTTATAAATAATCCCCCTTGGACATAGGAGCATAAGGCAGACAGAGCTTTGTTAGCAGCCTTCCTGATGTTTCTTCTGCCCACCCCTATAATACTGGTCAGATGTCATATCAAAGTGTTTGTAATCTCAGCAGTTAATCAAGATGTTCAGAGTCAATCATAGTAAAAATACAACTGATAAATGATTCTTCTGCAGCTGTATTGACACAGTCAGACATCATTCAACAAAACCTATTTAACTAAGGCAGGTGGTATGGATGGGGAAAGGAAGGACTATATTTAGTGTGAAACTTTGTTGACAGTATGTTGCCACTATTGGTGTTGCTGTTTCTGCTTCCTCCCATGGTGTGCAGGCTAGATGATGTGACCAATCTTCTCCTTGTTCCCCATGAGTGGTACCAGCCAGGTGACCTCATCATTGGTGCAATTACTTCTCAGATATTTTACGTTTTCTCTGAAATTGAGTTCAAGGAGCACCCTTCGCAGAAAATGTTTGAGGTTCCACAGTAAGGATCAATCCCCACTCTTCTGGGCTTGGTCAGTTCACAGGGGAACTGTCTTGATAACTGACAGCATTCCTGTTGGCCAGCTCCTCATTCTCAATCACGTTTTGAATTTTGTGCATTCTGCTAAGCTTTCAGGCAGTACATATGGACTTTATTCCAGTATATTCTCAGGCATTTAGTGTATTTATACTGGTGATATTTCATTGTTGTTGTTGTTGTTGTTGTTGTTGTTGTTGTTGTTGTTGTGTTTATTGAGCTTAATTGCTTCTTTAGTGTATTGTGTTATGTTTTGAAAGTCAACTAGAAGCTGATTTTTAGTGGTAAACTAATAAAACCTATAATAGGAATGTTTCTATTTTTAGCAAGGAACATAGGAACAAGGAGAGATATCTGAGAGTAACACTTCTTGGAACTAATGAAATTGATTGTAATCAACAAAAGCGTATCCATATTAGGTTCATTAGTCTTCAAGGTGACAGTAGACACTTCGTCTCTCTGTGTGTGTGTGTGTGTGTGTGCGCGTGCACGCGCACGCACTGATTTTTGTGCATCATTCTTAGATATTTTGCAGGATGCTTATTTGTTGCACATACACACACACACACTTCATGTTTCTTGAACCCAAGCAGCTAGTAACAAAAAATTGAAGGTGATATTCAGAGTAGAACCATTGAAATTAATTGCTATCACTCAATAGCCAATCATTAACCAAAACAAGGGAAGAACCTTCTGGTACCTTAAAGATTAAGGATTGTATTCAGACTAAAACTGCCATCTTACATATTACTCATCCATCATCATAGGTCATCTGATTTAAAATTAACAGGCTTGCACTGTAAGTTTCCTCCCACTAAAATGAATGGGTCTTTTTAAAAAGTCAGATTAATTTATTGGGAATAAATGGGGATAAGTGTAACAAATATGATGCAGTTCCATATATGCCTATTCCTGAGTAAACCGCACTTGTTTCCAGGGGATTGTGGTTTGCAGCAGAAAGGCAGACTCCAAGAGGTGTCAAAATACTATGCAGAATATAAATGCACTCATGCAGCCTATATTATATGTGTTCTAGGGAGGAAGGTGTCTGTTAGCTCATAAATAATACATTTATTTCCTGCATTGTAAACTTTTCTTCTGAAATGGTAAATTAAATTGCTTTGTTTGCAGAATGCTGACAAAATTCTACCAGCACACCATTGCTGTGGCATTTGCTGTGAGAGAGATCAATGAGAATCCAAAGATCTTACCCAATGTCACACTTGGGTTCCACATCCATGACAGCTACTATGATGCTAGGATGACCTATTTTAGCACTCTAGGTCTGCTCTTCAAGTTGCATAGATTTGTCCCCAACTACAAATGTGACACCCAGAAAAACCTCATAGCCATCATCGGAGGACTTGGCTCTGACACGTCTTTCCATATGGCAGACATCTTAGACTTGTACAGCATTCCACAGGTAGGAATGCATTGGAGACATGGGAATTTCCATAAATAACACTGTTCCTGTGTCATTTGTCTGCCATGCCTATGCTGCAGATGGAAGCAAAAAATGTTCATCTTGAGGGACTCTGAGTTATTGGGGTTTGGGGTTCCATTGATCCCTGAATACAATATCTGAACAACTGTTGATAAAAAGTGGAATTGAAGAAACCACTCCCTCTACAATTCCTGAGGGATGACAGTTCCTAGAAATGGTATACTGTTTCCATATCTCTAGAAAGTTTAGCTGAAATACTCCTAGTATAATACTCACAGAACCTAAAAACAACTTCAAGAAATATTTCATTGACAAACAAGCACATTCTCACATATAACAGCCTTAACACATCTCTACCCTATTTCATCATTTATTTTTAGCTGACATATGGTTCATTTCCTTCAAAGGAGAGCGATAAAAGACAGGTTACGTCTTTGTACCACATGGTGCCCAATGAAACCCAAGAGTACATGGGGATTATCACATTGTTGAAGCATTTTGGATGGACATGGATTGGACTCTTTACTGTGAATGATAACAGTGGAGAACATTTCTTACGTGCAATGGAGTCCTTGTTTTACCAGAATGGAATCTGCTCAGCCTTCACACGGCAAATCCCACACGTACCCCATTTCAATGAAATTGGTGATGTTCTTGACCTAGCCTCAAATATTTATATACCATTCACAGATGATAAAGCCAGTACATTTATCATCTATGGAGAATCTTTGACACTGACGTGGCTGACAGTAATTATAGTTATGCGGGATCCTATAAATAATGAAATCATGTCGTTAAGAAAAGTGTGGATCTTGACAACCCAGACTGATTTTGTATTAGTAGGCTTTCAAAGAGGATGGGATCTCCAGTTCTTTCAAGGCACCATTGCGTTCTCAAGTCATTCAAAAGAACTTACAGGGTTCAAGCATTTTCTTCAAGTTGCAAAGCCTTACTGGACCTCAGGAAATGGTTTCCTCAAGGACTTCTGGGAGCAAGCATTTGACTGTACATTTCCGACTCTTCATGAGCCAACCAAAGTAAATGAAACATGTACTGGTGAAGAGAGATTGGAGAGCCTTCCTGAGCCACTGTTTGAAATGAGTGTGGCTGGCCACAGCTACAGTATCTACAATGCTGTCTACGTTGTGGCTCATGCTTTGCAAGCCATTTACTCTACTAGAATGAAGGACCGGATAATGTTGCGCTATAAAAGATTTGAACTTCAAGAGCCACAGCCTTGGCAGGTAATGTCATGGAAAGGAAACCTTATTTCAATGAACTAATTTGTGCAAGGCACTACTACACATGGATAGCCACTCACAACTAATGTAATGATGATGATAATGATAATAATGATGATAGTGATAATGATGATAATAATAATTGATTTGTGCACTGCATTCCCAAGATGATCATTTAAAAAACAACAACAGCTACAATGATTTTTAAATTAGAAGAAGAAAAGCAGAATTAAGGCTTAAAAACAACAGAAAATGAACACCTAGGCAGAGATCTTTTCATAAGTCTGGAAAATCACATGGAAAATAAGAATGCCTTGACTCATTTCCAGAAAGTACAGATAATGCACGCTTGTAACTTAACAGTAATGTTGTTGTAAGGGACGCGGGTGGCGCTGTGGGTAAAAGCCTCAGCTCCTAGGACTTGCCGATCGAAAGGTCGGCGGTTCGAATCCCCGCGTCGGGGTGCGCTCCCGTTGCTCGGTCCCAGCGCCTGCCAACCTAGCAGTTCGAAAGCACCCCCGGGTGCAAGTAGATAAATAGGGACCGCTTTCTAGCGGGAAGGTAAACGGCGTTTCCGTGTGCGGCTCTGGCTCGCCAGAGCAGCGATGTCACGCTGGCCACGTGACCCGGAAGTGTCTCCGGACAGCGCTGGCCCCTGGCCTATAGAGTGAGATGGGCGCACCAACCCCAGAGTCTGTCAAGACTGGCCCGTACGGGCAGGGGTACCTTTACCTTTACCTTAATGTTGTTGTACAGAACCACGGGGAGCCCCAATGAAAGTCCTACTCTGAGTTATTGTGAGCATCTGATATTTTGGAATTGTCCTACTCAGAGTAGACCCAGAAAAGTTAACAAACTTAATTTAGTTATGTCCATTAAATTCAAGAGTTCTACTATGAGTAGAACTATCACTGAATGCCCACAATAGTGTTGTATTTTTCATTGGGCCTGGATTTTTAATTTTTAGTTTTAGTTTTCAACCAATGCTTAAAACATTTTACATTTGCAGTATATATATATATATATATTTGCTTTCGTAGATTTTCACGGGTACAGGAATGCAGGTTTTGGTGTCCTCGGGTGTCTTCCCGTGTAAAAGTTGGGGTGTCTAGGCGACGTTTCGACGAGGTCTCACTCGTCATCTTCAGGCTGGTGCTTTCGGCTTCTTGTTACTGGAACAGAGCAGGATCTCAGTGTTTGAGTTCCTATAAATACTGTTGAGGAGGTGTGGTGTATAGCCTCCAATGTTCTGGGCAGAGAGGAAGTTCCCAGGCTAGTGTGCCTTTTCTTCTTTTGTTCCTTAATTGCTTGAGGGATATCTTGAGTGATTTCTTGAGTGATATCCTGAGTACCACTTAGGTGGGTCATTAGGTGTGGATTAGTTGCTAAAGCTTTTGTGTCTTGACCTCTTGAACTTTGTGAAGAGTTTTTCTGAGAAGATGGCTGTACTGCTTTGTTGTGCTCTGGCTTGGCTTCGTGTATAGGGGCGAGCTGTGGTTTTGTGGCCTGTGCCAGCCAGATCTGTGTAGGGATTGCAGGGGGGTGCAGCATCCGGAGGTGCCATCGTGGTTTGGCTACTGGATGGTGTCTGTAATTTATCTGTGGAGAGGGTCTGGGTTTGGGTCTGGTGTGGTTGATTGGTGATGGCGTTCTGTGTGCCTCTGGATCTGGTGTCAGTTTTTGTGGGGAGGGCTAATTTCCAGATGTCTGGCAAGCGGGATGTGTCGTCACGCTTGTTCATGTTGTGAGGGTGTTTCTCTGTCTCGATGGCTTCCATGATTATTCTCTTGTGGTGATGTTCCATGTTAGAGAGCAATTTGGAATCTGCAAAATTAATTTCGTGTCCTGTTTCTTTCATGTGATGGAAAAGAGAGGAAGTTTTATCTTCTTTTTTGACGGCATTCTTGTGTTCTGCGATACGTGCATTTATTCGTCTGTTTGTTTGTCCAATGTACGTGGCTGGGCAGACTTTGCAGGGTATTTCATAGACCCCTTGGTTTTCCAACTGGATTTT
>JAXCMG010000111.1:167279-191653 GCA_034642415.1 Podarcis siculus
ATATAAATGTTTATTATGGTTTACAATACAAATAAGATGTAAAATACAATACAACATATGTCATAGCATATTTTCATATCTTCCTTGGACTTCCTCACATCTCCCGCTCCCACCTTCCTCGTTTATAAGCTACTGCCAGCAATTCATCATATTATTTGCATTCTTATAACCCATCTAATTTTTTTATAGTGTAACAGTTAATAAAATTTGTATTCTCCCACTCTCACTTATCCTCCCATATCATCTAATTTAGTGGTGCTCAGTTATTTATGATCTAGCATCCTGCTTAACGTTCAATCAAATTACAATATTTTTCCAGATAAATCTTGAATTTCTTCCAGTCCTCTTCCATCCTCTCTTCTCCCAGGTCACGGATTCTGCCGGTCATCTCAGCCAGTTCCATATAGTCTATCAGTTGCATCTGCCATTCTTCCAGTGTGGGTAGATCTTGAGTTTTCCAATACTTCGCAAGAAGTATCCTTGCTGCCGTTGTTGCATACATAAAAAATGTTCGGTCCTTCTTTAACACCCCTTGGCCGACAATACCCAAAAGGAAGGCTTCCGGTTTCTTGATGAAGGTATACTTGAATGCTTTCTTCAGTTCATTATAAATCATTTCCCAGAAAGCCTTCACTTTAGGGCATGTCCACCAGAGGTGAAAGAATGTTCCTTCACTCTCTTTACATTTCCAACACTTATTGTCAGGCAGGTGGTATATTTTTGCAAGTTTGACTGGGGTCATATACCATCTATAGATCATTTTCATTACATTTTCTTTCAAAGCGTTACATGCAGTAAAATTCAACCCTTTATTCCACAGCCTTTCCCAGTCTTCAAACATGATGTTATGCCCAATATCTTGTGCCCACCTTATCATAGCCGATTTAACCATTTCATCTTGTGTATTCCATTTTAACAGCAGGTTATACATTCTAGAGAGTACCTTAGTCTTTGGTTCTAACAATTCTGTTTCTAGTTTCGATTTTTCCACCTGGAACCCAAGTTTCTTATCGTTTTTAAAAACTTCTTTAATCTGAGCATAATGTAACCAGTCCCGCACTTTATCCTTCATTTTCTCCAAACTCTGCAATTTCCAATTGTCTCCATCTTTTTCTAATATTTCCCAGTATTTTGGCCATTTGGCCTCCATGTTAAGTCTTTTTCGGGCCTTAGCTTCCAAAGGTGAAAGCCACCTTGGAGTTTTATTTTCCAGCAAGTCTTTATATTTAGTCCAGACATTAAACACTGATTTTCTGACAATATGATTCTTAAAGGCCTTGTTGCTTTTAACCTTATCATACCATAGGTATGCATGCCATCCAAAAACATTGTTGAACCCTTCCAGGTCCAACACGTCAGTGTCTTCAAGGAGTAGCCAGTCTTTTAGCCAGCAGAAAGCTGCGGCCTCATAATATAACTTTAAGTCCGGCAGGGCGAAGCCCCCTCTTTCTTTCGCATCAGTTAATATCTTAAACTTGATTCTGGGCTTTTTGCCCTGCCAGACAAACTTCGAAATATCTCTCTGCCACTTCTGAAAACACTCTGCCCTGTCCACAATCTGGAGTGTTTGAAACAAAAACAGCATTCTTGGCAATACATTCATTTTGATAGCAGCAATTCGGCCTAGCAATGAAAGTTTCAATTTTGACCAGCTGTCTAGGTCTCTCTTAATCTCTAGCCAACATTTTTCATAATTGTCCTTGAATAGACTCAGATTTTTTGCTGTCATGTTTACCTGTACTCTCTTTCTTTATCCCTTTCTTCCTCCCACATCTCTTTATGTTTTTATTGTATTCAGATCAAAGTCTTAGTTTGGACAAAAAAAGCGAGGGAAAATATTTGATATTAAGTTTTGTATTTTTATCTATAAACCCTAATAAAAGTTTATTCAACAACCCTCTCCCAAAAATGAAACACTTTCCTGTTGACAGGTGGTGCCCATTTCTGTGTGCAATGACTACTGTCACCCTGGTAATCAGAAGAAAAGGAAAGAAGGGCGTAAATTTTGCTGCTATGATTGTACTCCGTGTCCAGAAGGGAAGATTTCAAACCAGAATGGTAAATGACATTTTTCATCGTACAAGACTAGTAATGATTAATGAGTCACATTGATTTATAAGAATTTAAATACCATACTATCCTCCTTAGAGTGGCATGAACATTTTTTATGCTGCCTTCCAGTAAGGTCTTATAAAAACTTTCAAAAATAACTATTAATTAAAATGTTTTAAACAAAGCAATTATAAATTAAGCTCAAAAGGTAATTCAGATAATATTACATGACTAACTAGCTAAATTTCTGAAGATTGAAATAAACAGGAATGATAACTTTTACGTAAGTGGCAAAGGACACACATGAATTATCATTGTTATTTGATAATATGAATTGACAATTTTTCAGACATGATTGACTGCTTCAGATGCCCAGAAGATCAGTATGCGAACAAGAAGAAAAATAGATGCATTCCCAAATTAATAACCTTTCTTTCTTATAAGGAACCTTTAGGGATCGGCTTAAGCACAGTTGCAGCTGCTTTTTCCCTGATCACAATTTTGGTACTAGGAACTTTTATCCAACACAAAGACACTCCCATTGTCAAAGCCAACAACAGGGATCTCACCTATGCTCTTCTCATTGCCCTCCTACTCTGCTTCCTCTCATCCTTTCTATTCATTGGACACCCTGGCAAAATGACCTGTCTTCTTCGACAACCCACTTTTGGCATCATCTTCTCCGTAGCTGTTTCTTGTGTGTTGGCCAAAACCATCACTGTAGTTGCAGCTTTCATGGCCACCAAGCCTGGGTCCACTATGAGGAAGTGGGTGGGAAAAAGACTGAGCAACTGTGTTGTCCTTTCTGGCTCACTCATTCAAGTGAGTATTTGTACTGGGTGGTTGATGACCTCTCCTCCATTCCCTGATCTGGACATGCACTCAGTAACAGAGGAAACCATTGTGCAATGTAATGAAGGCTCAGTGACCATGTTTTACTGTGTCCTGGGCTACATGGGCCTCCTGGCCATTGCCAGCTTCATTGTGGCATTTGCAGCTCGCAAACTACCAGACAGTTTCAATGAAGCCAAGTTCATTACCTTCAGCATGTTGCTGTTCTGCAGTGTTTGGCTGTCTTTTGTCCCATCATACCTGAGCACCAAAGGAAAATCCATGGTGGTGGTGGAGATCTTCTCCATTTTGTCCTCCAGTGCTGGATTGTTGGGCTGCATCTTTGCCCCTAAATGTTACATCATTGTTCTGAAGCCTGAGCTGAACAACAGGGAGCAACTGATAAGGAGAAGGATGTAAATTGTATCTTCCTTTTTTTATTCTATTGTACTGTTATAAAGGGGTTTGGTATAAAGTTGTTACTACAGTGGTAACTCTGGTTACGAACGTAATGCGTTCTGGAGGTCTGTTCTTAACCTGAAACCGTTCTTAACCTGAGGTATCACTTTAGTTAATGGGGCTTCCAGCTGCCACTGCGCCACCGCCATGCGATTTCTGTTCTCATCCTGAAGCAAAGTTCTTAACCCAAGGTACTACTTCCGAGTTAGCAGAGTCTGTAACCTGAAGTGTTTGTAACCTGAGGTGTTTGTAACCCAAGGTACCACTGTATATGTACCTCTAGTGAAATTGTGAAATTAAAGTGTATTATTATGTTATGTCAACCTAGCACAGGGGTAGGGAACCTCTGGCTGTTGGGCCAAATTTCATCTAGGCATGATTCCAATTGCCAGACCATTCCTGACAATCCACACCCATCTACCCCTCATCAGACTATATAATTGACATTAAGTGTGTCATAGTTACCAATTATTTCAGAGGAATGACCAGGGTCTTAAAGTGAGTTCTCGATTTTTCATTTGAGTAAGAAGGTGGCACAGCAGCAACTGTCAGGGACTGGGCAGAGGAGGAATGGTGGCTGACCCTCCCAGGGAGGAGGAAGTCAGTCAGAATTACAAGAGGGGGTTTCAGAGGAGGGGGAAAGTTGGGAAATAATGGGAGAGGAGGAGGAGAAAGAGGAAGCACCCGGGGGGTGACAGCAGATGGACACAATGTCTTTAGAAAGCATTCCAATCTCCCAGAACATGGTGAGTCTTGAAAGTAGGAGATCACAGAGCTCAAAGGCAAAGGGCACTTATCAGTACCCAAGGAGGTGATGAGAATGACAAATGAGGAAATGCGAGAGACGGTGGGTGAAGATTCATTCGGGGCAACATCATTATCTAAGAGGTTGGGTTCTCTCTGTAAATACTGAATAAAAAGTGGATAGTTAGAAACATTTCCTTGTGTTTGTATGTTCCTGGGCAACCAGTCATGGGAGTTGCTGGCAGCAGCCTGAGAGCAACTGCTACTAAGATGCAGGCAAAAACTCAATTTTGCAGCAGAAGACACTTCCTACTCCAAGATGATGTTTCTGTGGAAATGTGCCTTCAAATAAACTCAATACCTGGCATTGTGGCACCAAGTGATTGGAAGGTGGGGCCCTCCAGTGTGGTGTAGTGGTTAAGAGCGGTAGACTCGTAATCTGGTGAACCAGGTTTGCGTCTCCGCTCCTCCACATGCAGCCGCTGGGTGACCTTGGACTAGTCACACTTCTCTGAAGTCTCTCAGCCCCACTCACCTCACAGAGTGTTTGTGAGGGAGGAAGGGAAAGGAGAATGTTAGCCACTTTGAGATAGTAGTGATAAAGCAGGATATCTTTACCTTCCCGTTTACCGTTTACCGTAGACCTATTGATCTACTTGCACTTTGACGTGCTTTCGAACTGCTAGGTTGGCAGGCGCAGACAGTGGCGTAGCGTGGGGGGTGCAGGGGGGGCCAGCCGCACCGGGCGCAACATCTGGGGTTAGGGCAAATCCATGGGTTAGGGGGCGCAAATCCACGGGTTAGGGGGCGCAAATTACTTGCCTTGCCCCGGGTGCTGACAACCCACGCTACGCCGCTGGGCGCAGGGACGAAGCAACGGGAGCTCACCCCGTCGCAGGGATTCGAACCGCCAACCTTCTGATCGGCAAGTCCTAGGCTCTGTGGTTTAACCCACAGTGCCACCTGCGTCCCTCTTGGAAGGTTACTCAGAAGTAAATTTGGTGGTCAGGCTAACCCCCCCATGAATACAGCAACAGATTCTGTTGGTTGACGCAGGTGTTTTTAAACTATTGCTGAGCTGTAATGAAAAATGTTGACTTGGATTCCTTCAGAAACATTGGACTGGCAGTGGCCATAATCTCAAAATGTGGTGCTACTGTTTGCATCCTAAAGCCGATGGGTTCATTCTGAGTTTCCTGTTGGTGTTTGCTCACTATGGAAAATTGTACCTGCCACTTTTTGTGTCTCTAAGGGGCAGAGGAGAGGAATGGTGGTTGTGGGGAGGGGGGGTCACTCAGAGCCAAACTCTGAAGCAATAATCCCCCCAGGTGCACACACATTTATCCAAATCACTGTAATTGGTTCACCTGATCAACCCTCCAGAGACTTTCTAGGCAAGCCTGAAAGTGGTTATAAATAAACCTATGTGCTATGGAAAGCTAGGGTAGGGGCAAGAGGTAGGCAGGGCAAGATCAATTTAATTTCTAACACCATAATATCTGGTAGTACTCGAGTCATGCATTTGTAACCCTTGGAACCCAAGATGCAGCTCCGAGATCTCAAAGAGCTGTATTGGAAGAACCATGCATGATCCAATGTGGACTCTTCAAGGGCAGCTACTATTGATGGATGGACACAGCAGAGTTTGTATTTAGAGAAAAGCTTGGGTCTCAGGATGATGTGTCTATTTGTGCTCTTGTTTCTAATGCCCGCTGTTGTGTGTAAAACACCCAAGTGTCTGAAGAATAATCCTTTTCCTGTTCCACATGAGTGGTACCAGCCAGGTGACCTCATCATTGGTGGGATCGCTTCTCAGATCTGTTATGTTTTCTATGAAGTTTTCTTCAATGAACAACCAGCAAAGAATTTGTTTGATGTTACATAGTAAGAGCTTCTCTACCTCCTGCTCCAGCACCAATCCACATCCATTTTCCTTTTGGCTCATGTCACTTAAGTTGGGGACTGTCTCAACACTCACATTTTTTAGCATGCTATTAGCTGCCATGCAAGACTTTGCCCCCCAGAAGTGTAAGATAATAAATAATCCTTCAAGTAAAAACAAACAGGGAATCCCTTAAACAATTGAAAACAATCCAATTGATGCACCCCAGGACACTCCCCATTTTTAACTCCTTTCTGATTCTTGTGCAGTCTGCTAAGTGGCAGGACTGCTGTTCACTCATAATGCTTTCTGTTTTGTAAAGGGATGGGTACAGCTATTGGTTGTGGAGGTTCATGAAAATGAAAATAAATGACTCAATAGAGTATAATGGGGAAGAAATTCATAACATAAAGCTAGAGATGTGCCAAATCAGCTTTCATCCCGTTTTAAAAATTACTGTGTTTTTGGCCTCTTTTTCACAGTGTGTTAAAGTTTCAATGTTTGGGGGGCTTGAGGTTACCTTTGGTGGCTGACATCGGTGAGGGTGTTTTTCTTTACATTATGCATAGACTCTGGAGGTAGAATGTCTCGCCGTATATGTTGCATCAAAGTTGCTAGCTGCTTTGGAAATGCCTTTCCTGTAGTTGCTGGGGATTAAACTTGGGATCTTCTGCATGAAAATCAGATGCTCTGCTACAGAGCTATGCCCTTCTCCCACCTGTCTAGTGACACATAAGCCCCACTGACTCCAATGGGACTTATTTCCAGTTAAGCAAGTATGGGATTGCAGTTTTCATGGTCTAGACCAAGCTTCTTCTGATATATGAAACGGTCACATACTTAAAGAGAAACAGAGGTGATTTATTGTTTTGACTAAATGAACTGAGAAGGTCAAACAAAAAGTTGAACAGAAGGTAAAGTGTAACTACTACGCAAAATAGAAGTGCTATCATCCACCATTCATTTTTGACTGTATGGTGTTTATTAGCTTAGAAAAGTTAATGATAAACAAAATACTTCGATTTTGGTCCAAGCAGTTTGAGACAGAACAGAATCGATATTGTGGTACATTTTATTTCTAAAAGATTAACTTTATTTGCAGCATGATGACCAAGTTCTACCAGCACATCCTTGTCTTGGCATTTGCTGAGAAAGAAATCAATGAAAACCCAAACATCTTGCCCAATGTCACACTTGGCTTTCACATCTATGATAGCTATTATGATGCAAGGATGACCTATCGGACCACACTGGACCTGCTCTTCAAATCAAACAGCTTTGTCCCCAACTACAAATGTGACACCCAGAAAAACCTCCTAGCTACTATTGGGGGACTTGGCTCTGACACCTCCTTCCACATGGCAGATGCGTTGAGAATCTACAAGATCCCACAGGTAAGATGTATGAACAAGGGCATCAGGATTTAATTTTTGCTTCTTCCATGGATTTCTGTCCATGCATTTCAGTTGAATACAAACCTAAATCTTAATTTCATGTTTCCCATCTATGCAACCAATCTGTCCAAATCCCAAATCAAAATATGCAATGGGAAAAAAGAAGCTTAAATATGCCCTGGCTGGAATAGTCCTTGAATCTATAAATTGATTGAAGAAATATTTGTTGAAAGAAACTCACATAGTCACAGAATGAATGCTCTTCACATAACTTGTCAATATCTGTACATTTTTTCTCAGCTCACATATGGTTCGTTTCCCCCAGAGGAGAGGGATTCAAGTCAGGTTCCTTCTTTTTACCGCATGGTGCCTAATGAAGTCCACCAGTACATGGGTATTATCAGTTTGCTTAAGCATTTTGGATGGATGTGGGTTGGACTATTTGCTGTGAATGATAACAGTGGGGAATATTTCCTCAAGGCTCTGGAGCCCCTGCTTTCTCAAAATGGAATTTGTTCAGCCTTCACACAAAGAATCCCCAAACTACTCCATTTTGATAACTTGAATGAAATGTATGATTTAGCCTCAAATATGTATTTACTATTTATGGATGCTAAAGCCACAACATTTATCGTTTATGGAGAATCTCAGACAATTACAGGACTGAGAGCTATTATATTTATGCGTGATCCTACAAATAAGGAAAAGGCATCACTTAAAAAGGTGTGGATTTTGACAGCCCAGACTGACTTCATATCTATGGGTCTTCTTAAGGTTTGGAATGTTCTTCTCTTCCAAGGTGCCATTGCCCTCACAATTCACTCACAGAAACTTCTAGCATTCCAAGATTTTCTTCAAAACATAAAGCCTTCTTGGACTCAGGGAAATGGTTTTTCCAAAGTCTTCTGGGAGCAAGCATTTGACTGTAGATTTCCAAATCTTGATGCACCAATGGAGGTCAATGACCTGTGTACTGGGGAGGAGAGGTTGCAGAGCCTTCCAGGGTCTCTTTTTGAAATGAGTATGACTGGCCACAGTTACTGCATTTACAATGCTGTCTATGTTGTGGCTCATGCTTTGCATGCACTTTATTCATCTAGATCCAAACAGAGAGCAAATGAGATCAGTAAAAGATTAAAATTTCAAGATTTCCAGCCTTGGCAGGTAATATTTTGAAAATGAAGACCAACAAAATATATTATTATTCCAATAAACAGATTAGTGCAACAAATGACTGTATCACAATTTTCATCCACAAGTACAGGTGTGATGCCATTGCAAAGATTTATGTGTGCATTTTAACTTGTCTACATTTTGATTGAAATTTTGTTTTGTGTTCAGTGAATGCATGATAGAGTTCCTATCTGTTGTGTCAAAAAAGCTGGTTTTTCACACTTTGTCTTCGTTAAATTAAGCTACATAGCTATACTTAAATAATACTAATAAAGTAAGGTGTTGGTAAATCATGGCATTTTGTTCAAAGTCTGCATTACATTCTTTTCACATTATGTTTCCCTCCTGCTCTTTCAATTAGCTCCACCATTTTATCCACGCCATTTCATTTAACAACTCAGTTGGAGAAACAGTGTCCTTTACTGATAAGAGAGAAATGCAAGGTGGATTTGACATCATGAACTTGGTCACATTCCCAAATAAGTCTTTCATCCGTTTGAAAATAGGATGGGTGAATCCTAATGCTCTTGATGGAAAAGAATTCAACCTTCATGAGGACATAATTGTGTGGCACAATGGTTTTAACCAGGTCTGAATTTTGGGGTATCCTTGTGGGCTCCACACTCTCCAGATGAGTTATTCAGATGCTCAATATAGCTATCATTCTTCTCTTGGCCAGGGTCATGGCAAGAATCTGGATATCTAGCTGTTTGTAACTATGCTATGGTCTTAACTGAAATGAACTTCTAATATTTACTGTGCCATATTTATATATGGCAGGATTCCAGATGATCCAGATAAAATTGACTCCTGAACCAAAAATGGATGCGTATCTGTTTACATTGAAAAGTGGCCATAGATCAGTTGAAGATTCCACATCAATTTTTTTCTTGTCTAAGTGAACCTCATCTGTATTTCTAGAGAGCTAATATTGCTCCCCCTGTCTGGTCCCAAAGGGGTCCAGTTGAAAGTATATTTGCGAGAGGTGCCAGAAGCCAGGAAAGTATTCACTTCTGGTTTATATCCAGTACACGGGAGCCATGTCAATGTAGGGCTGAAAACCCCAAGCATTTCTATATTGCACCACTAGTCTGATCCCAGTCTGGGTGGGGCAAGAAGCTTATCAAGTGTGCACTTCCAGCTCAGTCCTTAGCCTTGTCCTTGTGCTTATGCTGTGGAGGAGATGGTTTAGGATATAAAATGCCTTCTGTCTTCCTCTTCGCCTTTTCCTCTTCAGATCACTCCCAGGGTGCTGGTTGGCACAGTTGGGGACAAGTAGGAACTTTGTTATGTTTGTTATGGGACGCGGGTGGCGCTGTGGGTTAAACCACAGAGCCTAGGACTTGGGGATCAGAAGGTCGGCAGTTCGAATTCCCAGGATGGGGTGAGCTCCTGTTGCTCGGTCCCTGCTCCTGCCAACCTAGCAGTTTGAAAGCACGTCAAAGTGCAAGTAGATAAATAGGTACTGCTCTGGCGGGAAGGTAAACGGCGTTTCCATGTGCTGCTCTGGTTCACCAGAAGCGGCTTTGTCATGCTGGCTACATGACCCGGAAGCTGTACGCCGGCTCCCTCGGCCAATAAAGCGAAATGAGTGCTGCAACCCCAGAGTTGGCCACGACTGGACCTAATAGTCAGGGGTCCCTTTACCCTTACTAGGAACTTTGTGTTTGGTGGACGAGGAATAGCCTGAGTGACCTTTTCCACCCACTTCCTACTCCTACCCAGCAGTGCCACATAAATGCAGTTACTGCTGGCAGACATGTAAATGTAAGAACTGGCTTTCTCATTACTTGTCAGGTATGTGCAAAAAATTGAAATAAATGTAGAGGTTGTAAAAAATGTTGAGTATCCTGAGCTATTCCTCAGGTGAACTCTGATTCCAGAAATGGGTACACAGGATTCTGTGACCCAAGGAGCAGAGTATGGCTGACTTTTTAGGTTAACTTGTGTCATTTGCTTAGAGTTTGAGGCCTCAAGCAGGGTGTGAATCTTTCCCCCCATTATACAAACCGCAATATTTTTGTGATGAGTGGCCCACTAACCTATTTTAAATTCAGTGAATGAATATTTTTTGGAAAAAAACATTTTCCCTTCTGAAATTGTTTCCTGTTTTTGGAAAGATGATGCCCGTCTCTGTATGCAGTGAATCCTGCTACCCTGGTAATCAGAAGAAAATGATGGAAGGACAGAAATTTTGCTGCTACGATTGTACTCCATGTCTAGAGGGGAAGATTTCAAACCAGAATGGTACATGGCATTTCTTGTCATACAAGATTGGTAAAAAAAATATTGTTTCAGTGTTGTGCATGTAGTCACACTATCCTGCTTGGAGTAGTGTGAAATTTTTTCTGCTGCTTTCCATTAATTTTTTAATGGTTCCTCGTCATCCTGGGGGAAAAGTGACAAGTGCGGTGCCGCAGGGTTCTGTCCTGGGCCCGTTGTTGTTCAACGTCTTTTATAAATGACTTGGATGAAAGAATTGAGGGGATGCTCATCAAATTTGCAGATGACACCAAACCGGGAGGGGTAGCTAATGCCGCAGGAGACAGAATCAGAATTCAAAATGACCTTAACAGATTGGAGAACTGGGCGCAAGCTAACAAAATGAATTTCAATAGGGACAAATGTAAGATTCTGCACTTAGGCAGCGCTTGTTAAAATTGTATTCCATTTGATGGTTGGGATGTACTCAACACCCTTCAGAGCTTGCCAGGGTTGGACCATAGGGTGTGGCAAAACAAGAATCCACACACCCGCTAGGCAAACATGGTAGGGATTTAGGCAACGCTGAATCCAATCCAAACTAGAGCCATGTCTTGATCAATGTCCTACCGGGACATCCTGTTATCTCCACAAACTACTGCTTCTGTGTCCCTAAATAGGGAGTCACCTACCACCACCACCCATCTCTTCCTCCTCGGGGAGTGGCAGAAATTATTCTATACACTGTAACTTCCAAAGCCACGTCAGAGCATTCTAAGCTCTGCAACTGCTGTTCTTGGTCCTCTGGCCCAAAACTGGGTAATATATTGGTAGCAGGATAGGAGTTGAGAGTCTCTAACCTGAGCATATTGTTTCTAACCCCTTCATTCACACCAGTACAATGAATCTTCCCTTCTTCCCTACTGGAGTTTAGCTGGATATTATTAGGATAGGTTATGAAGACAGGAGCCTTATAGCTCGAGTACTTTCTGCTCCTTCCTCTTCAGTTGCCTTTTCTAGACTACAATTACATTATTGTCGCAGTTAACTGGCAACCCCAAGCATCAAATGAAACCTAAAGTTCCGACCCCTCTGCCATCATGGATCCTTCTGCCTGCAGTGAGTACCGCGTGGCCACTTAAAATTGCTAAAACAAACCTATGTCAGATTCGGCAGAAAACTCAAATGGTAATTCAGATATACAAAATGCTCTCTAACATTCAGAAGCATCAGATTAACAGGAACAAAACACACAAACAAATTGTAAAGGGAGTTTGACTTCATTCTGTTTTTCAGACATGGATGACTGCTTCAGATGCCCAGAAGATCAGTATGCAAACAAGAAGAAAGATGGGTGCATCCCCAAAACAATCAGCTTTCTTTCTTATGATGAACCTTTAGGGATCAGCTTGGCCTCACTTGCTCTTTCTTTTTCCCTGATCACAACTTTGGTGCTTGCAACATTTATTCAGCACAAAGACACTCCAATTGTCAAAGCCAACAACAGGGCTCTTACCTATGCTCTCCTCATTGCCCTTCTGCTATGTTTCCTCTCATCCTTTCTATTCATTGGACACCCTGGCAAAGTGACCTGCCTTCTTCGACAACCCACTTTTGGCATCGTCTTCTCTGTGGCAGTTTCCTGTGTGTTGGCCAAAACCATCACCGTAGTTGTAGCTTTCATGGCCACCAAGCCAGGGTCCAATATGAGGAAGTGGGTGGGAAAAAGACTGAGCAACTCCATTGTCCTTTCCGGCTCACTCATTCAAACAAACATTTGTGCTGTGTGGTTGAAGTGGTATCCCCCATTCCCTGCTCTAGACATGCACTCAGTAACAGAGGAAGCCATTGTGCACTGTAATGAAGGTTCAGTGACCATGTTTTACTGTGTTCTGGGCTACATGGGCCTCCTGGCTATTGCCAGCTTCATTGTGGCATTTGCAGCTCGCAAACTACCAGACAGTTTCAATGAAGCCAAGTTCATTACTTTCAGCATGTTGCTGTTCTGCAGTGTTTGGCTGTCTTTTTTCCCAACCTATCTGAGCACCAAAGGGAAATCCATGGTGGTGGTGGAGATCTTCTCCATCTTGTCCTCCAGTGCTGGGTTACTGGGCTGCATCTTTGCCCCGAAATGCTACATCATTGTGCTAAAGCCTGAGCTTAACAGAAAGGAGCAACTAATAAGGAGAATGAAGTGAAGGTATTGACATGGCCTCACAGAAATAATCAGCAGCTTGAATGTATTTCCTGATGGTTCTTTTACTGGAGGAAAGTCTAGTTCCCAATAGCTGAAGGGAGGGATCTTTCCTGCTACCCCTCCCACTGCTTTTGGAAGCCTTATAAGAAGCTGCTGAAGGAGCAGGACTGTGAGCAATGTTTCCAAGAGCAAGGATACCCTGCTCTTTCCAGATTCTGTAATGTTGCTAATGAAGCATTTCATTTATGGTACAGAAATGTTTTTTTTGTAGGTTGTTACATTTGCTATTACAACATTGTTCTTTTAAGTTACAATAAAATTATTCCCAACTCATTTTGAAACATCCCCCCCCCTCTTTTTGTAAGCCACATGATTACATTTTGTGGAAAGGTGGCACAGACAAGAAATGATGATGATGGGGAATGGGAGCACATCTTGCTCCAGGTGAAGAAAGCTGCTACCATTGAAACAGGTACTAAAATGGATGGGGGAGGAGCTGCTTATGAAGAAAGCTTTTGTTCGATATGTCCCTTCAAAAGGCACATCACCATAAAATCTGATGACTCACAGATTAATGGTCCCATTCACTTATCAATAATTTGGCCCATCAAGATGGAGATGTGGCCAACTGGAGGGAAACAATTCTTGAGCACTGTCAAGCACAACAACCCATTTATAAAAATAAATCAAAAATGTGTTTTTGTGGTTAGAACAGTACCTGGGAAATAAGGAAACTGTGGAATGAGAATGTGTGAATTGGAAAGTCTGGAAAGAATGAATGATGGCCTTTATTTTGTATTGCCTTATTAGATTATATCTGGACCTCAGAACTCTCTACAGGTTATATCGTTTCCTAGGTCTGCTTGATTTTGGGGTGGGTTTTTTTGGTTGCCTGGAATTTCCCTGAACTTGGATAATGCCTCTTGGTGGTCAGAGAGGGGTCTATGTATGAGTGTAGAAACTAGCCCCCATGCAGTAGTAAAATTTACATTATACACTTTCACCTTCGGTCTCACTCACAAGTGACATATGGCCTTCAGAAGCTCACTCAGAAGGGAATTCAGTCTTCAGGCTGAAAAAGATTGCTCAACCCTCCAATACAGGAATATTCTCTGTTTATGCAAGTGAGTCAAACAACTGGTTTTTAAACTATAGTCTTGAGAACTATAGTCAGAGAAGTCTTGAACCCCATTCCCTTGGAGAGAACTGGAGCTGGGAAGTGGCCATTATCTCAAAATTCTGCACTTCTCCTTGGTAATGACTTCACTCTGAGTTTCCTGTTGGTCTGTCACTTTTTCTGACTCTAAGGTGCAGAAGAGACTTGTGGTTAGAACTGGGAGTTGATAAACAAACAAAAACCAAAGTGCCACTTAGACACCAAAACTCAGAGGAAGTAATTAATGATCCTACCCTGAAATTACTCAAGTGACTTCAATTTCTTCACCAGGTCAAACCTCCAGGTGCTTTCTAGAAGGAAATAGAAAAAGATCAATAAGAAAGCCTGAAAATGGTTATAAATAATTTCATGTGCTATGGAGAACAAGGGTAGAGGCAAGTGGCAGGCAGGGCTTGGTCAGTGTAATTTCTGGCATTATAATCTCTGTTAGTACTCAAGAGATGCAGTGCTTTGATTAAATACAGCCCGTGATGTCTCTCATAAGAGTGGCTTGACTGAGCCATGTATCATTCACTGTAGCCTATTCAAACGTAGCTACTATGGATGCGCAAAGCAGAATCTGCACTCAGAGAGAAGCTAGGCTGCCAGGATGTTGCTGCTATTGTTGCTGCTGTTTCTAATACCCCCTGTTTCTAATAGCTCTAATTCTATCTGGTGCCCCAGGAATAACCCTTTCCCTGTCCCACATGAGTGGTACCAGCCGGGTGACCTAATAATTGGCGGGATTGCCTCTCAGAGCTATTACATTTTCTATGAAGTTTTCTTCAAGGAACACCCATCACAGAACCTGTTTGATGTTTCATAGTAAGAATCTTCCACTCCCCCTCTGGGTTGCTTTTCCCTTTGTCTCATGCCTTTCTGACAGGAATCTTGGGGAGAGGGGCTATCCTATCATCTGCATTTTCAAGCTGCAACAGGGGTCACTTTTTGGCTGACAGGTGGATTAAAAAAAGATGTTTCCATTGTTTAAAAGCTACTAGCTCACAAAGAATGATTTGAATCACTGTCAAAAATTCTCCTGTTTATACATCTCTGAGAAACCCATTGGTTTCAGTCACCTCCTGAATCTTTCACAACCTAAGCTTCTAGACAGGAAATACAATTTTTCTTCTCCCATAATAAATACTTTCATGTGTAAATGAATATTTTATTTACTCGAATAAATGAATATTTTATTTACTCGAAGTGTATTCACAACTGCTCTGCAGCATGAATATTGCGAGGAGCGAGGAAGAGAAGGCTGAAAGTGAAAATAAATTTTAAAAAGCTTACATGGTGGGGAAATTATCTTTCATTAGCTCAGTTTTCAAGTTGATTGAAAGTTTCAATGTGTGCTGGGTTGAGTTTACATCTTGGGTGTGATGTTGCTGACATTCCTGAGGGTACTTTTCTTTCCATTAAACATTTCTTCTCCATGGGAGAAGTTACATGATGGTGAAACTCCCTGGGCTGTAATCGAAGTTCCATTACTGGAGCTATTTGGAGTTATCTGTGGATGGTTGAGTTGCACTGAGGCAAACAGGGATTGCTAAGGTTCAGGTTGGACAGAGAGACCAAAGGCTGTCAGGATGGGACGTTAGGTCAGAAAGAAAGGCAGGCATTGGGCAGGAAAACCTGAGACAAATTTTACCACCAGCTGTGTCTTCCAGTGAGAAGATAAATTCAATGCTACCTGACTCCCCTTTCTGTCTGATGCCTCACAGGATCAATGACTGTGCTTGACTACTGAGGACTACACACCTCAAACCTGTGATTCTGATTTACAAGCATCTTGCCTAACCCTACTCCAACTTTATACAGAGACATAAGCCCCAATGAATTCAATGGGACTTTCATATAAGGAAGAATTAGTGTCATGAGTGTAGTTCTTTAGAAATAGGATGTGGTCACCTACGTAAGGAGAAACAGAAAGTTTGCTTTTGTTTTCTTTATCAACTGAGATGAGAAGGACAAGCAATAGATGAACAGCAGGTGTTTGAAAGTAATGCCCTAATCAACCATGGGTTTTCTGTGATGGTATGATGTTGATTAGTTTAGATGCATTAATCACAAATAAAACAATTTCCCTTCGGTTTGAAACAGAAGATGCCCAATATTGTCGTATATTCATATTTGTAACTAATTTACTTTATTTGCAGTATGGTGCCAAAATTTTATCAGCACATCCTAGCATTGGCATTTGCTGTGAAAGAAGTCAATGAGAATCCCAACATCTTGCCCAATATCACACTTGGCTTCCACATCTATGACAGCTATTATGATGCTAGGATGACTTACCGTACGACTCTAGACCTCCTCTTCAAGATGCATAGATTTGTCCCCAACTACAAATGTGACACCCAGAAAAACCTCATAGCCATCATTGGAGGACTTGGCTATGATACAACTTTCCATATGGCAGATACATTAGGTCTCTACAAGATACCACAGGTAAGATGCATAAATGAGGATATGGGGTTATATCCCACCCCTCCCTTATATATTTGGTTTTTATCCAATATTTGTTCTACACAGAGCAGATCTGTTCGGAAGTATTCTACTCAGTAGTTTACTCAGAGCTGACTCATGAAAATTAATGGACCTATCTTAGTTGTGATCCTTGATTTAAACTTAAACTGGATACCAACTTACATCTTTCCACCATGCTCCCTGCACATTGCTTTTTCTCTGATATTTTTAGGGATGTGAGACTGATCTGTTCAAATCTTAAATCAAAATGTGCAATCAGAAATAAAGCTGAGAATAAGCCTTGGCTGGAAGGGTTCTTGATTTAATTTATATATTCCTTCAACATACAACAAATCTTTCTTATGGTCGTATACCAGCATAAGGAGGGAGTGGTACAATAATTTAAAATCTAAAAAAAAAGTTTTAAAAACAACAACTAAAAAGCTTTCAACGTATATTTGTTCAATAAATGTCTTATGGTGCAGGATGAATTCTTTCTGCTTAATTAGATTTTTTATTTTTATTTTTGTAAATTTTCTTTTAGTTTGCATATGGTTCATTTCCCCCAGTGGAGAGTGATACAAGTCAGGCTCCTTCTTTTTACCACATGGTGCCCAATGAAGCCCACCAGTACATGGGTATTATCAGTTTGCTTAAGCATTTTGGATGGACGTGGGTTGGACTTTTTGCTCTGAATGATAACAGTGGAGAACATTTTTTGCAGACCCTGGAGCCATTGCTTTCTCAGAATGGAATTTGTTCAGCCTTTGCACAAAGAATCCCAAAGCAAGTCTATCTTGATGACTTAGATGAAATGCATGATATAGCCTTAAATATGCATGTATCATTCACAGATAATAAGGTCACTACATTTATTGTTTATGGAGAATCCCTAACAATTATAGCACTGAGAGCTCTTATATTTCTGCAATATCCTACAAATAAAGAAAACACATCATTTAAAAAGGTTTGGATTTTTACAGCACAGACTGATTTCATATCTATGGGTCTTCTTAAGGTTTGGAATGTTCTGCTCTTCCAAGGTGCCATTTCCTTCACAATTCATTCGCAAAATCTTCTAGCATTCCCAAAATTTCTTCAGAGCATAAAGCCTTCCCGGAGCCAGGGAGATGGTTTCATCAAAGGTTTCTGGGAGCAAGCATTTGACTGTATTCTTCCCAATTTCAATGCGCCAATCAAGGTCGATGGTGTGTGTACTGGAGAGGAGAGGTTGCAGAATCTTCCAAGGTCTCTATTTGAAATGAGCATGACTGGTCACAGCTACAGTATCTATAATGGTGTCTACACTGTGGCTCATGCCTTGCATAACATTTACTCACCTAAATCCAAGCAAACAGCAATGGGGAGAAGTAAAAGATTGCTTCAAGTTCTACAGCCTTGGCAGGTAATGTTTTGGAAATGAGTTGGTCCCTATGGCTGCCCCTATGGATCTTGTCACCAAAGAAGGTTGCCTTACTTTATCTCATGGGTGGGCTGGGCCTGCTCATAAAGAAGGGTTTCTGTAAATCATGGCATTTGTTATTTTCACTTCACCTCTCTCTCTCCCCCCCTTCCCCCTCTTAGCTCCACTCTTATCTTCATAGTATTTCATTTAACAACTCAGCTGGAGAATCAGTGACATTTACTGATCAAAGAGAAATGGGAGGTGGATTTGACATCATGAATATGATCATGTTCCTGAATAGGTCCTTCATTCGAGTGCAAGTTGGATGGATTGATCCTGATGCAACAGATGGAAGAGAATTCATCCTTTTTGAGGACATGATTCAGTGGCACAATGGTTTTAATCAGGTCTGGAATCTAGGGGTTTATTATGTCACTACATTCTCCAGATTAGGCAATAACCATCACTGTTCTTCTGGATAGGTTGATTGAAAAATTTTTAATAGCTAGTTGGATGAAACAATGAACTTTCCAATCAAAGATTACCTTTCTTATTTGGAGTTCAGTGGCTATTTCTCCCTTCTGAAATTATTTCCTGTTTGTTTCTGTTTGTTTAAAGGCGGTGCCCATTTCTGTGTGCAATGACTACTGTCACCCAGGTAATAGGAAGAAAAAGAAGGAAGGGCATAAATTTTGCTGCTATGATTGTACTCCATGTCCAGAAGGGGAGATTTCAAACCAGAATGGTAAATGACATTTTTTCATTGAACAAGGTTAGCAAGTATCTGTTGAAAGGAATTTAAACATTACCTTGTGCATGTAACCACACTGCTTGGAGTGGTGTGAATATTTTATTGCTACTTTCCAGTAAATTTTCAGTGAAACATTCAAAGACTATTAAGCCTGGTGAAATCCCATGCACATGGATTTCAAAGGAAGCCCAAGACAACAGAATTAACGATTTCATTGTGCACATAATTTACGAGAACCTGTCAAGTACTACAATTGTACAGAAGTTGCAGATTTGTGAAACATGTATGTGGCAAGAATGAAACACACTAGACATCCATGGTGGGTGAAATCGGCCCAGAACTTTATTCATTACGTTTCAGGAAGGATGGGATGGCATGACACTAGTTTGAAGATAGGGTCATGATTCTAGCCTTCACTTGCTGTTCAAATGATATTCCACTTGAATGTGCAGATGCACTCAACACCCTTCAGAGTTGAATAATGCTGGACTTTTGTGTGTTGGCAAAACAAGCCTTCAGGTTCCCAGTCGCAACTGTGGGAGGGGTTTGGCCAATTCTGGGCCCCAACTGATGTCAAGTCATGGCTTGATACTATCTGTTGCTAGGCCCTATATGGTCCACAATAATGATGTATTTCTGCCTAATGGCTTTTTGGCCCAGCTTTTCAACAAAAGCTTTAGATCAATTAACAAAGGTTGTTTCTATTTCCTGAAGGAAAGGTGCAAACCCCTCAACCCAGAGAAAAATTAAGTATGGGAGTAATATATATATATTGTTCCAATTAACTGGTGACCCAAAGATTCAAGATTCCATACCTTCTGCCATTCTGGTGCATCAAGTGGCAATTTAAAATGTTTAAACAAAACTATGTCAAATTAAGCAGACAAATCAAAGAGTAGTTCAGATATTATATGATAATTGGCTGACTCATAATCAGACTGTTCACTCGAAAAACAGCAAAAACTGTTATATGGGGGGCAAACGTCACACACAAATTGTCAGTGGAATTTGGCATTCTTCTGTTTTTCAGATATGACTGACTGCTTCAGATGCCCAGAAGCTCAGTATGCAAATAAGAACAAAAATGGATGCATTCCCAAAATAATAACCTTTCTTTTTTATGAGGAAGCTTTAGGGATCAGCTTAATGGCAGTTGCCATTGCTTTTTCCCTAATCACAATTTTGGTACTAGGAACATTTATCCAACACAAAGACACTCCCATTGTCAAAGCCAACAACAGGGATCTCACCTATGCTCTCCTCATTGCCCTTCTACTCTGCTTCCTCTCATCTCTTCTATTCATTGGACACCCTGGCAAAGTGACCTGTCTTCTTCGACAACCAACTTTTGGCATCATCTTCTCCGTGGCTGTTTCTTGTGTGTTGGCCAAAACCATCACTGTAGTTGCAGCTTTCATGGCCACCAAGCCTGGGTCCACTATGAGGAAGTCTGTGGGGAAAAGACTGACCAATTCTGTTATCCTTTGCTGCTCCCTCGTTCAAGTGATTATCTGTACTGGGTGGTTAATGACCTCTCCGCCATTCCCTTCTCTAGACATGCACTCGGTAATGGAAGAAACCATTGTGCAATGTAATGAAGGCTCAGTGACCATGTTTTATTGTGTCTTGGGCTATATGGGCCTCCTGGCCATTGCCAGCTTCACTGTGGCATTTGCAGCTCGCAAACTACCAGACAGTTTTAATGAAGCGAAGTTCATTACCTTCAGTATGTTGCTGTTTTGCAGTGTTTGGTTGTCTTTTGTCCCAACATACCTGAGCACCAAAGGGAAATCCATGGTGGTGGTGGAGATCTTCTCCATCTTGTCCTCCAGTGCTGGATTGTTGGTCTGCATATTTGCCCCCAAATGCTACATCATTGTTCTGAAGCCTGAGCTGAACAAAAAGGAGCAACTAATAAAGAGAAAGATATAAATTGTACCTTATTTTTTTATTCTGTTGCACTGTTATATGTTAAGGGTTATAGTATAAAAGTGGTTGCCTCTAGTAGGAAGTAAAACACATATTGGAAAGTTTAAGTTTATGCATTTAAAAGCAGGTTATAATGCTCTCTTACCCTAGCTCAGGGGTGAGGAATCTGGCTGGTGGATTCAATTTTGCCCAACTAAGATTCTTACTGGCAGATCAATCCCAACAAACCGCAGCCACCTGCCTCACAGGCACAAAGACACAATCAGGAGGTTAAAGTGAGTTCCCAGTTCTTTTCTTGCTGAAGGAAGGTTTCCCTGGAGCAATGTTCTCATTTATCCCAGCGAATACTTTTGAATATCTGATAATAATCTGCTGCAGGAAAGGACTGCAAGAAAGATCATGGGGAAGCTGTTTCTGGGATCATGTGAAACCATTGTGTTCCCTTCTTAAGTTTGCTGTTGCCAGGAGGTGTAATGTTGATCATGTAATTTTTGTTGCATTTATAATACTCTGATGGGGTTTTTGGGGGGGTATATTTTATATTTGCTATTACATTGTTTTGTTACTTTAGTTTTGTGATTGGGGGGGATATGTTCCTTTACAGGGGTCAGCAAACTTTTTCAGCCGGGGGCCAGTCCACAGTCCCTCAGACCTAAAATAAATGAACAGACTAAAATAAATGAACGAATTCCTATGTCCCACCCAGAGATGCATTTTAAATAAAAGGACACATTCTACTCATTTAAAAACACGCTGATTCCCAGACCGTCCACGGGCCGGATTTAGAAGGAAATTGGGCCAGATCTGGCCCCGGGCCTTAGTTTGCCTACCCATGTTCTTTTACTATTGGATTAAGCCACTTTCATTAGTTTGTGGGAGGGGGATTGGCATTCAGATAAGATGATGATGATGGGTAATGGGAGCCCACTTTGCTTATGAGGGGGAGGCAGCTTTCATTGAAACTGCAACAAAAACAGATGAGGGACTCCATTTTTGCAGGATAAATGTCTTCCACCTTCTATAGCAAGCCTGCTTGTAGATGTGCCTTTAAAGGACTCATTGCATTTTGGCATTCAGTGAGTGACAGGTTGGTGACCCCAACCACCTATCAACCTTTGCCTCAAAAGGGATAGGAGGAAGAGCAATCAGGCTGACTGCTGTGGAACAAGTTCTAATCTCTGCCCTGGCACTACATACTCAATTACAAAAATTGAGTTTTTATGGGTAAGAAAGAAATAGGGAAATGCACTGGAAAGTGTGGGATGAATTACTTCAATTTTATTGAATGAATCACTTTCAAATGAATTACTTCAATTGTATTGACTTATTAATATATATTTATTTCATGGGATTGAGTAATCTTATATCATTCTCTTCAGAAATGCCGAACCACATTTGCTTAAGTAAATAAATTGATTGCCTAAGATTAAGGGACTGAGACTCCACATACTTTGTAGGATAATACGGAGGAGTATATACTCCCTACAATGTTGTGGCTTTTACTGGGATAATCTACAATGGTACTTCCATCACTGAACATTGATTTTGATGCATCAAAGGCAGTTTTTATATTTTTACCCTGAGCAGGGCAATATAGGTCACACAAATTTAAGAACAGAACAAATCAAATGTCTGGGTATGCCCACAAAACATATAGGTTTTCAGCAGGTATCCATTAGCTAAAGTGGTACCTCAGGATAAGAACAGTTTCAGGTTAAGAATGGAGCTCCAGAACAAATTAAGTTCTTAACCTGAGGTATCACTGTAGTCCAGTTCTGTAGTGGCCAATGACTTCACCACTTTTGGCAATCTGTCTCTCTTCCGGAGCCATCAGAGGAAAGTGATGTGCCTTCTCCGACAATCAACTTTTGGTATTGTTTTCTCAGTGGCTCTTTCTTGCATGCTGGCCAAAACCATCACTGTGGTTGTAGCTTTCATGGCCAAAAACCTGGGTAAGTCAGTAGGAAAAAGATTGACCAACTCTGTTGTTCTTTCTTGCTCCTTTATTCAAGCAGGTATCTGTATGCTGTGATTGTCAACCTCTCCCCCATTCTCAGAAAGAAATCATAGTGCAATGTAATGAAGGGTCAGTCACCATGTTTAACTGTGTCCTGAGTTACATGGGTCTCCTGGCTGCCACCAATTTCATTGTGGCATTCCTTACTTGCAAATGACCCGACAGTTTTAACAAAGCCAAGTTCATTACATTCAGCATGTTGCTGTTTTGCGGTGTTTGGCTTTCTTTTCTTCCAGCCTATCTGAGCACCAAAAGGAAAGACATGGTGGCTGTGGAGATCTTCTCCACCTTGGCTTCCAGTGCTGGGTTATTGGGCTATATCTTTGTCCCTAAATGTTACATCATTATACTAAGGCCTGAACTGAACAACAGAGAATAACTGAATAGAAGAAAAAATAGTGAATCTAATTATTTTTGGTCTGTTTTAGGAGGAAATATGTTTTTAATTCATTTATTACAAATATTTGTTTAAAGTTATCGACAGATGTTACATTTCTCTATCAACTCCCCTCATTCCCTCTCATTACCTCACATCCAAACTAACAGATACCCATCCAGGTTGCCATGGTGGATTCTGGGTATTTAAATTAGCTTTTCTGTACATAGCTTAAGCATTTCGTGTTATGGGTACCAGCCATAAAGAAGTCAAAGTTTTCTTCACCAAAACATACCTTCCTTCCCCATTCACATGAGTAAATGTCACAGTTCCAGGACATATTCCCATCATTAAGAAGAGCTTGAGGTAGAACTGCCTTGAAGCAGCATTAGGATGACTATAGTCTAGAGAAAGTCTTAATTGACACGTAGAGAACCCTGGGGACACATATTGGGCCCTGGTCTCAGGTTCCATCTCTGATCTAGCCTAAGGAATTCAAAAGCTGAAGGCAAACTTGGCTTTAACATGGCTACAGATAAAGGTAAGTGTATGTTGGGTCCTAAGGGCAAAGGAAAGGCACCTGCACCCTTGAGGAAGCATGCACAGTCAAACCCCACCTCCTCTGAAGATGAAGAGCAAGACTGGAGGACTATATTGGTGTGCCTTTATAGAAATCAGCCCCTGCTGCAATTGCGACTCCCAAGTCGTCATCATCATCAGTGCATGGCACGGTACAAACTGGAAGTCGTGTTGAAGGTCTTGCGAGGTCTTGGGCATGAGCTTTGAGGCTCTGCAAGACCTCGGATATCACATCCTAGGCCCTTCCAGGCCTCAGAAACACCACTGCAGTGTGTTGCTGTGACGTGACATCATGATGTCACAGCATTATGGTGTCACATTACGTCACGGGTGCTATTGGGCACCCATAACCTGGGGCCCAAGTTGCCTCCCCCCCAATGAAGCTATGAGTTTCACAGGAAGCACCAGCTACGGACATCACACAGGAGGTGGGCATGGCTGCTGATATTCCTATGGCTCCAGCCTTTGGAGTAGCATTTTATATACAGTAGATAATGGCTCCTTTGCTGTGTCTTTCTGTTGTTAGGATGTTTTTCAAAGTTAGTCCATGATCTGATGGTTGCTCCTTTTTCTACTGCATTGTTTATGAAAGCTTGTGGTTGGTGGTGGCATTAGAGTGTTCCCCTAATTTGTCCTGTGTTTCTCATATTGATATGCGGTTGTCATTTTTGCCCTAGTAAATCATACATTTTCCTGATCTTCTTCTTCTTCTTCTTCTTCTTCTTCTTCTTCTTCTTCTTCTTCTTCTTCTTCTTCTT